>MU183830.1:7451-21025 GCA_016904865.1 Pissodes strobi
CGAGTAATTAGTTAATTAGTTTCCAAATCTTAAAACTTACTCGTTTTGGTCCTTCCATGATAAAGTTTCATTAAACAGTAAATTGCAAAGTTAAACCTCACTAATGCTGGTCAATTCTGTCTAATTTTAAATTCTAGCAAGATACATCACATTTATAGTGACTTAATTCATGTTATAAGATTGTACCAATCTCACCTAATTTTTAAATAGGTTCAGTTTTTTTAATTCTATCAATCCCCGCTAATTTATATATTAGGCTCAAGTTTCAAAATTAATTTCAATTTATTACATTATAAATGGTCCGGTTTGAAGCCGAATATTTTATCGGAGACTCGGTCACGTTATTTTTATTATTTTTTTGAATTGAATTTAGTTGCTTGTAATAGAGATTACTGGCTATAGTACGTGCGTTAACGTTGTCCAGTTGATTTTGTTTTCTTATAATCAGCTACCATTTTTTTTTCAAGAGCAATAAACCATGTTTACATTTATCGCATTTACCTGTTTTCATTTAGTTATTTAATTTCCTGAACTTACTGCCCCCTCCGCTTTCACAAGCTGGGTACGCCACTGCTTGCAGAGCCTCGGTCTTGCGAATCCATACGATTAATTGTTTTATAAACTTACCTATTTGACTTCCTGCGTAAACCAGTGTTCCAATCTTGGACCTTTCTTTTAGCGGTACCCAGTTAGCAAGTAGTGTAGTTAATGCGGGGAAAGTTGTACCCTAAAACGGGAATAGGTATTTTTATTGTTTTTAAATAGAAGACTGCTAAAACAATGCCATAATTTTTTGGTTATTGTTTCGACGTTTCTTCAATTTATCTTATTCTGAGTGATCATTTTGCATAATACCTTGTTTTAGATGGCGATAAAATGAGTGAAATATGTAATGGTGAATTTTCTGTTCTGAAACCTAATTTTTGTTCAGCGGAAAATTTTGTTAGGTACTTAGAGAATGAGAATTAGAGAGATGTTTTTTTTAGAAAAATATCCAAGTAAAGCAATGGAAAGATATGTTTCTGTTCTTTCACTGTCGATTTGAATCTGGAATTAAGGAGAAGGTACTATGTATCATGAACTTATGTATTATGAACTTTACAAACACGATCCAAAATATAAAGAAATAAATACATTTTATACTATACATATACAGAGAAAAACTAAAAATATTTGATGAAAAAATTCTTATTACCGAAAATAAATCAAAGGCAATGTGGCAAAACATCAACATCATTCAGAAAATCAAAAAATTCAAAGGTAATGGTGTTTAGGGATCGTGTAATTTTGTCTGATGAAAGTGTAGCGAATAATTTTGGTGTACATTTCAAGGTGCCGGAAGTTAGTCAGACAATTGACCATGATTATTTATGCAAAAATATACCAATAAATTGTTGCACTTTGTAATATGGATGTTATATCACTAATTAATTCTTCAAATTCAATCAAAATTATGTAATAACTCATGTAATATTTTGTATATAATTCTAACTTTTCTGTTGAACCTTTCTAGAGATAATAGCATTTTTGTTGAGGCTTTTAAACTAGCAGTTCTTATGCCACATTTTAAGAGACGCGACACTAATGGTTTCTCAAACTATAGAGGACTAAGATTACATTCAAGCATATCAAAAGTTTTTGAGCTGCATTTCAGAAATGTAATTGTTTCATTTTTTCAGAAGAAAAGATTGCTAAACAGTGCTCAACATGACTTTATTATAACAAGAAGCACGGAAACTGTGTGTGACTTTCGATGAAAATTGTGGACGTGATACATAAAAAGTTGTCAGTTATTGGTCTTGTTATAATTAAAAACTAAATCAAGTGAAAACCTTACTTTTGAAAATGTAATAATTCACCAACTTGAGATTGATGGTTGATGATGATTATTATATGGTCATCGAGTGAGAGATTCCGAAAAAAGAGAACACTTTCCTTAGCTAAAATGTGATACGAATACGGAGGTTATTGCATGTCTAAAAATGGATTAGTGGGAACGGTGAATCGAAGGTCTGTTATTTTCCGGAAACTGGAGTTTGGAAAAATATATACTTAAAAAAATATTTAAATGCTGTTTTGTATTTGAACAGGTAAGTTATGTTACTCGCCTTGTGTGTATTTGGGCTAAACTTTTTCTTGCGTGACTTAGGCATATAACATCACTCACTAGTCTAATAAATAATTAATACACCTTCTAACAATGCTATTATTTCCTCATATTTTTAGTGTTGAATTTCCTAACTACAATTAATAGATGAATATCTAGTTCAAATTTTGCTCACCTCTCCTAACCCCTCCAAAATTCTAACCACAACAACCGATACCCAACTACCGTTGGAAGCGTATATCACAAAGGGTGTGATAAAAGTAAAGATAGCGGTGCATAGCATTCCCAATCCTAAGGAATACTTTCCTCCAAACCGTTCAGCTATCATACCTCCCGGTATGTGAGTGACTACATATCCCCAGTAGAAGGAACTGAGGATCAGACCTTGTTGTCTGCTGGTCCATGGGTATAGATTTGTTGATTTCTGGAAATGGGAACAAATTGTAAATTCCTGGTGATAATAACTTACCATTAATAGATAAACAAATAAAAAATTAATATATATTAAGAAGACAGACACTAACTATGGATATTTGGAAAGGATATTTTTTAGTACAATATTTGGCCAAAAGATTGTGCAATCTGATGTTTATACCTAGTTTGAGCTTCTGTGGCTGAGTAAAGCGCACTACTTTTTATCAAATGTATAAAGTCACTTTTTGGAAAATATGTAGGTTGTCAGCGATATTTAAAAAAATTTACTTACTATAACATGAATAGATGTCGAATTTTCTTCCCAATCATCTAGACACGAGTGAGAGTCTATAGTTTCGTTGTGTACTATTGGTTGTACCATTTCTGTGATAGCTACAGAAAGCACGACTCGCATCGTGTAAGCGTTTACCACTGCCAAAAACCCCATAATGCCCAAGATGTAACGTTGGGGTATCAGAAATACTGAAAAAGAAAATAAAATTTAAGTTGCATAACAACAAATATCAATACGATCGATATAAATAGGTGAATAAATCATAATCCTTCCATGGGGAGTAAAATAGCTCTTTGAAGATGGTGTCCAATAAGTGGTTAGTTTGGGTTAGTTTGGCTCTCATTACGGGACATTATCGACAAATTTTTAAATATTGGGTAATATTGCGAATTAAACAACTTGTACTCTTTTTGGTCTCAATTTTTCCATCAAATGTATTTTCGATTCTTTTGAAACGAATTATGATTATATGTTTATGATTCCAAAATTTTGAATATACACCACGAATCGCGGAATTTAGCGTTGAAGATCAAAGAGAATTCTGGTCGGCTATAAGTTCAGTAGCGAAAATAGTTATCGTTTGTATATATGGACGATGCTAATTGAAAAGGAACCAAGCGCCAAATCGAAAATTTGCCAAATCAGCGGTTTTGTAATATATTAGGTTTTTTTAAATATCATATTTTTCGAAGATTTTGCCAGATTAAAATGTTGTACGTTTAAAAGCAAATGATAAACATTACTCACTTATCATGATATAAGTTTATTTATTTTTGCAAATGGGTTCTTTTCAATAAGTAAATAAGAGTGTTTTATCACTTACAAAGATCCCAGCTCTCTGGTTCTGAGTAAAGAAAAGGGAAATAATAACATAGAACCTTAAAAAAACTAATTTTTATTTTAATTATAAAACAAAGGGACTTATTCAATAACAACAAAATCATAAACCTTAAATTTAATCTTCACAATTAAAATCTATGTTGGAGCCAAAACCTTCAATACCATCTACTATGAACAAGACAATGGTATGGTTATGTTATGTCTTCGCCACATTCACCTTTATTAAGGAATATTTTTATGGAAAATTTTGAATTAAATTTTGTTGAAAATTATCAATATAAACCTTTAATTTGGTGGCGTTATATAGACATATTTTCAATTTACAAATACAAATAGTTTATTTCCATAGACATAATTACAATGCATCGGAATTGTCAATGAAATGATAAATACAAAAAGTCTTAAAAATACATTAAAAATACAAAAACAAAATTATCTAATTAAAATTACAATTAAAAAATTCAGTCAGTGAGTAGAATGGATGGTCAGCTAGAATAGTCTTTAATGACCTTTTAAAAATTGACAACCTTTTAGCACTTTTAAGATGGTTTGGCAGTAAGCTAAAAAAATTTATAGAGGTAATCATAGGGCCATCCTGAACCTGCGATAAGTGAGTGAAGGGGATATATAATTTGTCTGCATTTCGAGTCCTGTAATAATTAATATCTCCAAACTTAACAAGACTCGTGGATTTTTTGAAAATTTCACATGAACACTGGAGGATATATATGTTTATGATTGTAGGATTTTTTTCCTTTCTAAAGGTTTCTCGACATGACTCCCTATAAGGAACTCTAAACATGGTACGGATAATGCGTTTCTGACAAATCAATGCCCTCTCAATAGTGCAGGAGTTACCCCAAGCTAACAAACCATAGGCCAAAGTAAAGTGCACTGCGGCATAATAAAAGGATTTAAGAGTGTAAGTATCTACAAAATCTCTAAGCTGAAAAATGGCATAGTTACTACGAGCTAATTTGCCACATACTAAGTCCACCTGTTCATTCCAGGACAAATGCTTATCAACGATAATGCCCAAAAATTTAGACGAGTCTTGTTGAATTATGGTATTTAAACCCTCTCTGAGTAACAAGCTTCTATCCTGGACAACTCGAACAGGTGTGAAAAGGATAAAATTTGTCTTAAGACAGTTAAGACAAAGACCACTTCTTTGACACCTATGAAGAGACTGGTAGTCGTGACCTGAGACAATTGCCGACGTATCATCAGCGAATAAGGTGATATAACTGTCATCAATTAAAAAAGGCAAATCATTAATAAAAATCAGAAATAAAATAGGACCAAGGACACTTCCCTTAGGAACACCAGTTTTAACCTCTACCCAGTTAGAAAATGTCACCTGACCATTTGCCCTTAGCTTTACAGCCTGGATTCGGTTTAACAAATATGATTCAAGCCATTTATAGGTAGATCCTCTTACACCATAATGAAAAGCCTTACTCAGAAGCATAGTGTGATTGACAGTATCAAAGGCTTTAGTAAAATCAAAGAAAACACCGGCAGTTTTCAATTTTAGATTAAAATTGTTTAAAATACAGGTATAAAAGGAGATAATAGCATCTGCAGTTGAGAGTCCAGCCCTGAAACCAAACTGATGGCATGATAAAATGTTAAATTTTTCGAGAAATGTGACAAGTCTTTTTTTATAGGATTTTTCAAAAATTTTTGAGAACACAGATAATAAAGCAATAATAGGCCTATAATTGTCAACCAGAGAAGTATCACCCTTTTTGTGTAGAGGTACAATAAGTGCTGTTTTTAATTCTATTGGAAAATATCCATACTCAAAGGACAAATTGATAAGATGGGTCAATGGAGAAAGAATATGAATAACACATTTAACCAACAAATTACAAGGGAATTCATCTGATTACAAACTCGAGTGTTTCACTTTCAGTCATAGGAAATAAGAATAGAGAGCGAGAGAGACTACTGCCAGGCATGTTTATGCTTGTAGGTGCATGAAAATTAGCTGTAAGTTTTCTCACTGAGTCCACGAAAAAGTCATTAAATTTATTCGCTATATTTTCACTACCAGTAATATTAATTCCATTATCTGTGATTAGATCAGGAACTGAATTTGGCCTGCGATTTAGAAAGTTAGTTGCTGTATTAATAACATTCCATGAAGCACGAGTTATATTTGAAAAATTTAATATTTTTTGAGAATTATAATTTTTTTTGCAGTGGCAATATTTTTCCTGTGTATCTTTAATCGGGCTTTGTAAGATGACATCAATAAATTATTCTTATCGAGAGACATTAGTTGGGCATGAAGAAGTCTTAACTGCTTACCTTCATTAACAATGGAGGGTGTTATCCAGGAATTGGAATTCTTTTGGCGGCACTTACGTTTTGCAAAATGGGGGAGCTCATGTTAAACAAACTGTAGAAAGTACTGAAAACTAAGTAAACCTACTCTCCAAATCCATTCTATCAAATGTGGGCAGCCAGTGTTCTTTTGAAAGCAAATGATTGAAATAATTAATACTTTCCTCAGAGAAACATCTAGACCTTAGCAAGTACTCGCCGATAACAGCATCCACAAGGCTTCCCAGGTCACATAGTAAGAGTTGTGCACGGTGATCTGAGAAAGACACATCCAAGGTTGTAGTTGAAAGCTGGGCAGCATTAGTGAAAACATTATCAATCAATGTGCAGGATAACCCTTTAATTCTAGAAGGTTCAAAAAAAGCTTGCTCAAGACCATATGCATTAAAAACATTAATAACATTACAGGATTCCTTAGATCTAGAATTAAAATCATAGTTGAAATCACCGCAAATGAACATTAAAGTATTAAGTTTACACAAACATTTTAACAATTTTTCAATATAAGTATTAAAATATAAAAAATCTGAACTAGGAGGACGATACAGACAACAAACAAGGAATTTAGTATTGAACACAGTTTGTATCACAGCAGTAACACACTCGAAATGATTTGGTAATGAAAACTCACTATTATCAATATGCTTACAAGTTCCAAAGTCTGACCTAACAAAGATTGCAACACCACCAGCATGAGAGTCTCTGCAATAGTATGTAACCATTTCATAGTTACTAAGTTTAAAACATGTTGCCTCCACATCAACCAACCATGTTTCTGTAATGCACAAAATTTCAGGAAAATCCTTGGAGTATAGAAAAAGTTCCAATTCTGGTGATTTGAGTCGAATGCTTCTGGCATTTAGGTTGAGTAGCCTTATTTGGTTTAGAGGTTTAGTTTCCTCTGAGTCTGTCTGAGTTACTTTTCCTGTATTTTTGTGCATTGTATCTGGATCTCTGGAATTGGGGACGAAAAAAAGTAAACTTTTTGACAGCTATGCCTTGAGGCCAATTATGGGGCTGTAGTAAGTCACCTTCAAGTTCTTTAGGTGCCATGACTTTAAATGCTTTATATTCACCAGACTTAACATCCGTATTTTCAATAATGAACTTGTTCTGACAAAAGCTAGTTTTCAGGTACTTCAAAAGGTCAGATTCAGTAATTTCAAGTGCGACTTTGGAGACAGATATTGAAGTCATTGGCGTAGAAGCAACCAAGTTTCCAGCATTACTATCTGACTTTTTTTGACCAACAATTGCATTGCTCTTCTGCTTTTTAACCATATTCGACTGTAATGTGTTGCTTACATCATTTGTGTTGTCTTTAGCCAAGTTTATGTACTTACTCAAGGCCTGTTGAGTTGATGCCTGCATTACAGCATGATTCACAGTTTGTGCCGAAACAGTGGCTTTATGTAAGTTATCAGTTTCGTTGAGATGGTGATCCATAGTTCCAGAAGAATTAAGTTTATTATTTATTATCCATGTAACGACCATTTAAAAAAACGTAAAATTAAAGAAAATGCTTTAATTTTATTAAATATATATGAATGCGTTGCTTCAGCTTCTATTAATTTTAATAACACCTGGTTGCTTTTGCTAAAAGCTGAACTTGATAAGGGACCCTTAAAAATTAACTAAGCCTTTAAACAAAAATGAACACATAGTACCAAATTGTAGATATTATAGCACCTCAATTATTACCTAATAACACCTGAATATAACACTAACCTAACATACCAGTAATTAAACGATATAACATCGATCTTGTCATCTTGTCAACAATTTATAACTTGACAAAGTGCATGAGCTTTTTATTATTTAATTGAATTTACTAATCATTTTCGTCTTTAGATTTTACGTTCTTGAGAACGGGGGCAGATTTGTTCCTCGAAACGTCGAACATTTTCCAGTTCTTTTAGGTTTTTCAGCTTCGTTGGGGTCACTAACCTAGCAGTTGTGCTGTTTACACCCTGGGGCCAGAGCCTAAGCGGCCCTGTTTTTTAAAAAGCGTACAAAAGTAACAGACAAAAATTTGTAAGAGACATTTTTTAGTTAGTCACATTCAAAAAACGTGGAAACCGTTAGAGTGGTCACATAAACTACCTATCCTAGACGATTTGCATGGAAGTTGTTCAAACAATTGGCAAGCGACTTTTCTTTAAAGTTGTCTCTCGAATCAAAGAGGTAAAGTACTATTTCATATCATTAGATTCAACTCCAGATGAAGGTCACGTAGATCAGGTTTCTTTCAACATTCCTGTTGGAAGAATTGTAGCATTCATGTCTAACCAGGACCACAAAGCTAAACATATGTCAAAGCTTGAGCCAGTTCTTGAAGAAGAGTGGAATAGACATTAAATACTGCGGTGGTCAATTTTATGATAACGCTTCTTCAATGAGCGGAAAGTGCAATGGCCTTCAAACGTTGGTACTGGAAGAAGATAAATTAGCAGTATGAGTACATTGCGCTCGGCATTTATTCAATCTCAGTCGAGTGCTGTATGTATGCTGTAATTTTTTTGTCCTTTTGGATGAACTTTGTGTATATTTTACGGCTTCAACTAGCAGATATAAGGTTTTAACCGACTGCTTAAAAAACCGACACTGATGACAAACCTATTCTCGTGCCAAAACGGACAACAACGACAACACGTTGGTCATGCAGAGCAGATGCTACAAAAGCCCTTTTGCCAATCTAGAGAAAAATAAAACTGCACTTTTTGAAATTTCACAGGACAAAGAAGATTCAGGAAAATTACGTGTTACTGTTCTAAGGCTGTACAAGGTGTTTTAGAAGCATAACTAGTGAAATTGTGCAGAACTCTTGATTGGATTAATACAGCCGCTTCAGCACTGGTGTCGCTAACAAGCTTTATAAGAACAAGACCAGGTTGGGAGAGCTTTGAAGAATATGATTTCATAAGATATGGGAATGAAATACGCAAAAGACAACGTTCGTTTGTGTTTGTGTGGGACGCTAAATTTCTTGGTTTAATAATTGACGATCAATTAAAATTTCGTCATCACACAATAAAATTATAGTTATTAAGGTATCAAGGGTATTATAAGGATAAAGAGGAGGAAGGTCGAGGGATATGCGTTGACCGAAAGCGTTATTATCCTTATAATGCCCATGGTGCTTTCAACGTTTAATGTCCGACTAAATATTCTTTATTCGAGAAAAATTTAATTTAAAAGAAATTAGGTAGTAGTATTTACCTAAAAAAATTCATTACGTAATTACGGTAACCATAGTTGTAAGTTGTTATTTATCACAAAGACATCACATAAAAAATAATATTGTGATTCAGACATAAAAACGTCCGAAGTAGAAGAAAATACACATCTTCCCCAAGGCATTTTAGTGAAAGCTGCCAAGCTATGGATGCGCTTGTGCCAGAAAAAACTATACGGCGGATATACGAGAAATAATATTTCTATTTTGAGGCCTGGCTGATGAAACACTGTGCGAACCGTATCGACGAAAACGTTTTAATGGCGTATTTTCAAAATTTGGCAGAGTCATATTCTCCAAATTCCCTTTGGACAACGTTCTCAATGTTGCGTAAAGAATTAATAGTTCATAAGAAGAGCAATGAAAAGTTGGTTTCTGTGCAACAGTTCCTAAAGCAAATTGGTAAAAATTATCAGCCTAAAAATTCGAAGGTCCTGATTCGCGAACAAGATTATCAGCGCGCGGGCAATTGGCATTGATTCAATGGAAGCTTTCAGATGTTTGCTGACCATCCGCAAAGTCGTCCGCGTGGCCCCGTTCGTACGGACCAGCATGCTTTCATATGAGCGCTGAATCGGCGACGCGGACGAATAAGACTTTTCCCAAGTTTTTTGACGCTGTTGTTACTTGCGAGTCTAAAGAAGCAATAAATAATAAACGAATTGTATGGTAGTAGCTCTTTGGTAAGGAAAAGTACATGGTTGATACAGAAAATTTAATTAGTGAAGTGGAGGCACGTCCAAATTTGTGGAAGGTTCAAGATGAGGGGTATAAAAATAGAGAGTTAAGGCAGACTTCCTGGGAAGAGACATCAAAAGCAGTTTGTGCTAATTAAAAAATAATAATATATAATAAATAAGACGATATGGCACGATGTTGTTGCTACTTCTTTGGGGTCAATTTTAATACTGGTTGGTAGCGACTGATCAGCGTTCATGTGAAACAGAATTCCAATGCTGACGATCAGCGCGCTAATGATCTGCACGCTGACTGTCCGCGTCCATGTGAAACGGCACTTAGTGATAGGTGTATTCGGACCTTGTAGAAGAGACGAGCTACGCGCGCTTGCTTTTAGACCAACCACAGCTAACCCAAACAAGCCAACACTAACCCAACCTAACCAACACTAACCCAAACTAACTAAAGCCAACCAGACTAACTCTAATTAACCAAAATAAAGAGACAAGCGCGCGTAGCTATCCCAATCTAAGCAAATACCAACCCCGACTTACCAAAACTATCCCATACTAACCAAAACTAACGCAGAGTAACCCAAACTAACCCTATTTAACCAAAATAAGACACTTCGGTGAAACCAACCCAGACTAACCCATACTAACCAAAACTAACTCTAATTAACCAAAGTTGAGACAAGTCGTATCCCGGATTAAGCAAAAATAATCAAAACTAACTTTAATTAACCAAACAAGAGCATTGAGACGAGCGCGTTACGCGCTTGACTAACCCCGCCTGTCACAAAATCAAAATTAACCTAAAATAACAAAACAAATGCACTACGAGTGATACTCTCTTAACTAATCCAAATGACCGGGCGCATTTGTCTCTCTTACTTCTGGTTGTCAAAAAAGAGTGTCTTACATAACACGAACTAACACAAAGTACTTTTGAATCACCAATCTATCTATAAAGTGTTGGCTGGCTGTATTTAATAGATACCGTATTTTAGAACCGAACAGAAATTACACTTGGCAACACCTATGCGTACGTCAGCTGAGCCGTGATATTTAAGAAATGGTGTCATGTTAACGTTTGCGCCAGAAATATTATTATTTTAAAGTGCAAAAAACAGTATTTGCGGTCTTTAAGAAAGCATCGAAAAGTTAGCAGAGAGTGTAAGTTTGAATTGGAACACGTCTGATAGTAATTAACACAACTGCAGTGAGTAAATTTTCTGATTTTTTTTATGAGAAGTAGAAACATTTGCGCAACATTCAATGTGAGGGAGATAATAAGGGAAGTAACGTAGAATATGGCAGTTTTTTTATTATTGTGGTAGCCAATAAGTGTGCAAAGAAATAATGACCGTTTTTTTGTGCTACCGTGATAAGCGATGTACTGTGCAGCCTATAGATAAAAATACTTTTGGAAGTATACCCTCTAAGATTTTCTACATATTTGGGTTTATCTGATGCTAAGGCCTACACAGGGCATTGTTTAAGGCATACATCGGCAACAATGTATTCTTATGCGAGAGGTAGTTCCGAGAGCTTAGTAATGAGGTTAGGAGACTGGTAGAGTTAACCGGTTACCCGGTTTTCACTATTATTCGAATACCCGGTTATATCCGAAACCGGTTTTTAAGAGAACCGAATAACCGGTTTCAACTTTTCGCGGTTTTTGCCAGCACTAGTTTCAAGAGATATTTGAATATCGAATTAACTAAGAGTTTAGATTAAACGCAATTTCGTTCATAGAAGCAATTGTATTATTTGCTAGTGGTCTGTATGCTTATTTTAGATTATCTCTTTTATAGCTGGCTGAATAAGACATTGCGGAAACCGAGTGAAATTCATTGCAATACTCTTCTTCCAGTGTTTTATTTATGTTGGATGAGCGCACACCATTAATATAGCAGGCATCACTAAATAAACGCTCAAAACCTATTCATAATATATTACTATTATCTGATCCTTATTTTAATTTCTTACAGAAATGATCGCTTTGTCTGCTGTCATTATCATCCACAAGGCATTGGTTAATCAGAGCACCGAAGGACCATAACGATCGTGGACACCAGAAAACTAGTTTCGCCCATTGTCTTGCTCAAGTTGTTCTTCATCATTTCAGAGGTGATTCTCAACGTGTTTGGAACCATGTGGGTATTTTGTTGAGATTCAATTGTTTGTCCTTATATGAAGGACATTTTTCAAGAACAGTCATAGAAGGTAGATACATACGAAAATTTATTTTGTACTTTCTAAAGGTTAAGGGTGCTTTCAAATTGTAATATTTCAAAACGTGCCCCTTAACGTCATTCGAACACCAACATTTCAAAAAGCCGTCTCAAACAGTTTCTTAGATATCCTATGTTAAAACTTTAAACATTCACCTTGTATACACTGTTTGCAGTGTTCTCTCCAAAAATTAAAAATATGTTATTTTAGACGTAGAATTAGTATAGCAGTTCCCAACTTTTCAGATATATTTGGTTCGATATATTTATAGTTTCTAGGTATAAATATTACCTATCTTTTTAAGTATGTTATTGTTCAACTTAGATAAGGAAAAACAGGGGATTCTTAATCAAATTGAAAGCTAAAATGGTAACATGTTATGTTAGATCGCGAGGAAGTAATGTTATTGTTATTCCATAAGCAAGAACCGACCAAAATAGCAAAAAGTTACAGTTTTAGATTTTCTTTTATGTTCTAATTGATTCGTAATTTATGCATGACAGTTGCGATTTTATTTCAAGTTTCTTAATGGTGCCTCCCCTATACTTTCGTATCTAAGTTTTTATTCGTACCTATTTATTATTCTTCATTTCTATATAGTCACAGTTAAGTTCCCCATAGACTTTTGTTTATTTCAGTTATATGAACCTTTAAAAAAAGTTATTTACAGTTTGTTTGTTTTCTCATTAGAATATTATAGCCATGTTTTTCATTTCATATTATATTATCCAAAAATATTAGGACTTTGTGTAAAATCATGCAATTTATAGTGTTAAACAACCAAACTCGTAGCACAAGAGATTGGCGGTCTCACAATGAGAAAACATTTTTACAACTGATTTTTTCTAGTATTGCAATACAAAGAAAACAATTTAATTTAAGTATCTAAATAACTTGAAGTAAATAAAAAGGTATCAAAACACGCCCTTGCAGTTTGCCACATATAAGAGTAATTTCCTCTCTATGATTCAAAGTTCTTCTAAGTGAGGAACTCAAAACCTTATTTTATGTATTTATTTTCTTAATAAAAAAATATCAAGTTTTTCAATAAAAATCACCATACTTTAAAATGAGAAACGGTTTTCTTATTTTGAGAGCATAATTATTTTGTAGTGATATTAGAAAGATTCTGATTAACAGAAATTGTTTTTAAAATATGTAACTAGTCGTTTGATCTGATTTATGAAAGCTCTTTATATAAAGTAAAAATTGCTTTTAAGCGAAAACAATTTCTTTGGAATAGGTCCATGAAAATAATAAAATTGGTTTTTTAATTAGAGAATAGTATATTATTTTATATGGAGGAAAAGTGATACTTTTCATGGCGCGCTCGTGTTTAACAGCCGAACGGAGTGAGGCTGGTAATAGAGAGCAAGCCATGAAAAGTAACTTTTCCTCCAAATAAAATATGCTGTT
>MU183830.1:46025-77206 GCA_016904865.1 Pissodes strobi
CTATATCCTCACTATAAGAGCAAACCACTATCTGAGCTGGAACAGCTTCTGGCGGGAGACATTGAGTAGTAGAGGGCAGATATATTCAACGCTGGTTGAGGGTTTTCCTAGAAGACCATGGTTCTTTAAGTAGGAATTTCTAAGTAGACGTCATGTAACTACGATTATTAGATTACGTACTAATCACTGCTTAACCCCTCAACATCTGCACAGACTGGGTGTCAGGGATACCCCCGAGTGCGAGTGTGGGGATTTGGGTACCTTACAACATCTTATATTTGAGTGTAAAAATATCAGACCAAATTGTTATGAAATACTGGTGGAAAACAATGTCCAAACTCTTATATCTCTATCGACTCTGTTGTATAACCCTAGAGGTGACATCATTAAGATTTTAATAAAGTATTTAAGTGATAACAATTTAAAGTTGTGAACTCTGAGCTTTTAATGTGGAAGATTTTTTTTTAAGCACCATCCTCTTGATCCGAGGCATCATCTTTTGTGAATAGCTCCTCGGATGCCCGGGAGCGAGAAGAGTATTAACCTGTGTTGTGCTGTCTGTCTGACTAACCCCCTTATTATTAATAGTTTGGATAGGAGCCGGTCTCCGACGCGATTCATTCGCAATCCTAAAAAGTTATAAAATTCGGTCTGGCTAAATACCTAGTGTAAAGGCCAAGAAACAAACAAAAAAATGCCTTTAATGAATTAAAAGGATAGTTATCAATTAGTTAAGCATCTCTGGCTTCATGAATTGCTTGTTCCCTATATTTCGAATTTGAAAGTCGAATTGTTCTATCAGCAAATTCTATAATAACCGATTTTCTTTGGTTGATCAGATGATGCGAATTATAATTTTAATATAACGAGAACCAAGTAAATTTTGTATGCCACTCCATTTTTATAATATTCTCTTTACGGCGCCGTAACGTTAAATCCAAAAAATTCATTTTCTTTTTTGCCCTATTTCTATGGTAAATTGTAATTTTTTGTGTTGACTATTAAATATGTTAAGTATGTTATCTACTTAGTCATGTGAAACACTAGTTATGTAGTCGTCCACGTAACTGTAAAAATGGGATATGGAATTTACATTTTAAAATTAAGTCAGAATTTGGGGAATAGAATAAAGGGGTACAAATATCATAAAAAGCATCAATCTGCTCTTATGATCCATGAACCAACCCATAACCATAATTTTGATTCCGAGGGCGTTAAGGCCATAAAAACCGAAACTAACACGAAGAGGAGATAATTATTAGAATCCATTGCATTGCCATAAAAAAAAATAACGAAAACACCGTAAATGTTATACGAAAGACGTGAACAACGTGTGTAGAATTTACCATTCAGTTTTCCAATTACCAATGGCGACAATACCATATTAATTTATTTTGTAAGAGCAAAATGTGAAAAATGTGTTGATTCGTCTATATGATGTGTTTGTTCTTTCTGTTATGTATTTGTGTAAGTCATGCCATATTGGATGTTAAAACAAAATTTTATGACCGAAAAATCTACTTTCAAGGTAGGTTTTTTATTTCTATTGTCATTGTATAATAAGTAGTTAAGAATTTTAACTGTTTACAGATTTTTAATATATTATGAAGCACAAAAAATTTTTTTAATACATTCACTGAAAAATCATGCTAAAGTGTAATAATTACTGTGACTATGAATAATTAATATCATTTGGGTATGGCAATTGATATAAAATGGTGCCATAAAATTAAGAAAAGTTATATTTCTTAAATATCTTTGCGGGTTCGTTTAGGTATTATTTGTGTACAATTTAGAAAAGACTGACCTACATCAGTGGCGGCTATTCAGCGGAAGTAGGGGAAGTGCCACTTCCTCAAGAAAATGTATTTTAAAAAAATACAATTAATTCATTCATCAGTAAAATAATATATTTTAAGATTCAATGATAAAATTTTCTTAGTTTAGGAATAATCTGTTTCCCGTTACCCCCCTAATAACTAATAATTCAATTATTTTCAAATATTAAAATCAAAGCTTCATGAGACAAGAACAAGAATCTCGCCACCTGCACATTGCCCGTTAACACCACTATCGAATAAAACAGAGGTGAACCCACATGAAAATGTCTATTTCTTTTCGCGTACGCGCCGATAGCAGTGACAATCTCATTATCATTTGTGTAGACCTTTAAGGAAGAGGCATCGCTCGAGAGCCGTCGAGTCATCAAAAGTATAAGGGCAACTAGTTGGTTGCCATGACAACGATGACGTCGTAATGGTCGTACATTTGTTTGGTTTGCAATGATTGGAAGAGCTGGCGTGTAGCACTTCCTTTCTCAGATCAACGCGAAAGCACGTTGTTTCGTTTATTGAGAGTTTATTAGGGGACATTCCGCCGTGAATTCTTGGAATTATTTTTTATTTACATTTCACGGTTGATCCATTATAGTATTATACAAGAGATATTTTCTATATATTCTAGTTTTAGTGTGTTTTTCGTAGACATGTGATTTGCAACAAATCATTTTGTTGCTAATACAATATGAATATATTTTATTTTTTGATGCTTTACCTAAAAAATACCGGTAATAATTAGGAAATAATTTTGGCAGTTTGGGCGTGGACCCCAAAAATTTTTCGCCTGCGGCGCTGTTCCTTCTCTCGATGTCAGTAGCTCTTCCCCACTTTTCAAAACCGCGAGCCGCCACTGACCTACATAACAAGTAGTAGAAGCCAATTGCATAATAATGCAATCTTACAGCCTATTTCCTAGATGCGAATTAAAATTATACTTATTTTTTCATCACTTTACAATTTTCGGTCACTTTGATCATTGTCTATTATTTCTGAATAATTAAGGATGATAAAGTCCTCTTGACTTTAGACTGTAAAGAGTGAAATTTGGAAACTAAAATCAAATTTCCAAACTTTTCAGGGATTGCAGGTCTTGACCAGATTCATTCAAATAATGCAGCAAACTGTTTCCCAATGTATCAACAATAAATTGTAGTAAGCATCAACACTTCTCTATGCAAGATTTCCAAAATTATTGCATTAGCTGAAAATATATCGTAAAAGATGTGAAGGTACTAGTTCCATCTTAGCAAATTGTTAACAAACGTCTGACTTACATTATTATTACTAATGATATAGGTGTGCAACTATGCAATGACAAAACATCGGATTCTGGTACCTTGGACAATGCATCCGGACTCATGATATTTTCTTGAATGTCTCTAAAAAATTTTTCCCGTGCCCGGACCGAAAAGACTTACTTTCTTTGCTCTACAGAGACGTCGAAAATGATAGTTTTCAGAGAGGTATTATTAAAAAAGCAATAACCTTAAAAAGGTCAAATTAAAGGAACATTAGTAGCAGAAGATAACATTTTAATGATGGAAGATACTAGTCCAGAACTTTTGTATAGTGCTGAATAGATATTATTGCAGCCCCGATGCTTCATGAAGTTGAAGTTGTAGATAATACTGACGAAGAGGAAACCAATAACTAGACGTGACCAAAAAAAATTAATCCCTGGAGAAAAAAAAACAACGGATTGGAATATCTTACAATGACCAACAACCTTGTCGAAAAGTTTTAAAATCAGCTTGTATGGATAGTTGTAAACTAAGAGAGAACATAAGCAAGGAAATACGACAAACAATACTGAAAACATTCTAAACAAGCCTTAGATATGAAAAAGCATTTTACTGATATTCCATGTAGAGCAAGTTCCGGTTAAAATAAGGCGGGAAAGAAATAATGCACGTCAAGATGAAGTATATAAAATTTAACAAGGGTACCTACCTATTTAGAGACTGATGGGGATCATTCCATCACAGAAACGGTGAGAAAAAAGATTCCTCAGATTAACATTTGCACTCCTTAAAACTGGTAGCAACTTGTACAAATGTATGACCGAAAAAAATTAGATTTAACATTTTTTAGTATGGGAACACAATGTTTTTCACATTTTGAAAATTGATATGAAGGACCTACAGCGCCATTAATAATGAAAAATCAAAAATAGAGAGTAGAGGTGTTTCCTTATCTCACAGGGAGTGCATTTCCAAGTAAGAGAAAAGCCAAGAGTACTATTATTTAAAGGTAATTTTGACGAAAATTTTAAAGATTCAGATTTAAATAGAAGATCGAGGCGAAATACAACAGTTATTCCAACAGATTAGAAATAGAACAAAGAATATATCAACTCAAGATATTATATATTATTATCTTTGGTGCACTAGTAAATATTAGGATTCAACAAGTTAGTTTTATCACCCAAAATAACCCATTAGGTATTTGTTGTATTTACATTAATTTTCTTTTTTTTTAGTAGTATCATGATGTAAATTGAACAAATCAGCTGAATTAAATCCTTTCAACACTGTTTTTGTCCTACATTTCTTGGTACTTTTCTGAAAATGTGATTTCATGACTTTTTTTTATCTAAATAACAGAAAAGTTCTATTTTTCTTATGCTTTCAGTTATGTGCATGCCTATTATTAATTTAATTTAATGTCAAATGTATTAAAGCGTTTAGTGAAATAAAGTTTATTCTAAAAAAATTATTTGCCATTAAATGATTTTAAAAAAGCAAAAAGCGCCTAAAATAATCATTCAACCCTCAAATTACAGCACAATCTAATTCAAATTCTTCCAAAACGCTTCATGGCGCATAATCGGTCGAATAAACGCATAGAAAATTCGATGAAAATACCACAACTTAACATGGTAATCTGTGAAATTACTCTCCTAATGACTTAATGC
Source organism: Pissodes strobi (assembly GCA_016904865.1). Classification (NCBI taxonomy): domain Eukaryota; kingdom Metazoa; phylum Arthropoda; class Insecta; order Coleoptera; family Curculionidae; genus Pissodes; species Pissodes strobi. The sequence continues at coordinate 50,778 of MU183830.1, forward strand.
GCCAAACTAACTAAATTTTGAACAACTGAGTATCATGCTTGTCTATTATTGTATTAGGACCTTCTCAAAAAAAAATAATCTGTGTGAGCTCTTGGCTAAACATTTCAAATTTTAATAAGCGGATTTTTGTATTCTAGTGTAAATATACGGAAAATTTCATAATGACTGCGAAATAAAAAGTTTAGTTTGATAGGACCATATTATATACTTTCCTTAATGAATTTTACCGCAGTCCATTATGCTTGACTTTTAGTTGATTTGTATTTATGCGTTAATTCCAACTATATTTAAAAGTAACAATCATTTTAAATTATTCTTACATTTTATCTTATTTTTTTACGTAACGCGTTTCCTATATTTACTATTACTATGTTACACAGCATTAACGGGGGACTCATAAGGACCAAAAATCTCCTAAACAAGTTGCTGATGATAAAGCTTGAAAATAATTTTTTTTAAATCCATGTATATTACGTTTTTTGAGTTTTGAAGCAAAATGTTATTTTATAATCTGGTGTAATATATTTTTTCTTCAAACGTCAGTAAATCCGTCATTACTCGACTGTGTAGGCGGCCGTGAAGTTTCGTTTTTCCTCCGCCGGAGCTTTACTTTTCACTTTTCCGCCGGCGGAGGTAAAAGTGTTGTCATAGCAACATAGATACAAACAATACAAACAGACAACAAAATAAGCGTCAACAACTCAAGATTTATTAAACTACAATTTGTATTTATCACTCAATTTGTGACTGCATTTCTAAAAATCACTAATTTAGGAACAAATTGGTTATTATTTAATCGAACTTACTCAATAACTGCTTATCAATACGGAATTAAAACGCAATCGGAGACGCAATCTTAAAAAAATAATTAGTGTTGACAGTGTCCACTGACAGAAACAACCTGTGCCTATTCACTGAGACCGGTCTAAGCCGCCTTGCGAACCCACTTATCTTTAATAATAATTAGATATTAATACTATTAAAAAGAGATGTTTTTGCATTAATTTGTCGACATTTGAAGAAAAAACAGCATATTTTATTTGGAGGAAAAGTTACTTTTCATGGCTTGCTCTCTATTATCAGCCTCACTCCGTTCGGCTGTTAAACACGAGCGCGCCATGAAAAGTATCACTTTTCCTCCATAGAAAATAATATACTATTTTCTGATGAGATTTAAACTAAAATACTTATAATGTTTTCCCTTATAGTGTATAAAAATAAGGCCCTTAAGTTCAGTTTTAGTGCTAGGGTCTAAACCTAAGTTTAACCTGAGGTTTACACTTTGGCTTATACTATAATAGAGATGTGCAGTATTACTGATCTATACTTTTCGGTTAAGTATATATTAACAACATTTATTACCAATACTATTGATAGAAGTGACATATGTTAGAGATAACTGTGACAGAAACAAAACAACTCTGAACTATCCATTCACATATTTACGTTCTTCATTCGCGGTCAAAACACTTGAGGCCTCGGATTCTCTAGTATATTTATGACATCGAGGTCTTCCACATCATTAGAAATTAGCCGTAGGAGCAAATCCAAAAAGGCTCAAGATAAAAATATCCAAAACATGTAACAATAATGAGGGTATAAAAAACCTGCCTTTTCAATTTTCGCATTTGTTAACCGTAGCTTGAGATAACTGGCACTTTATTCACTAGGTCATTTGTTAGTTAAACTCTAGGTTCGTTTTGTAGTGCCCATTCATAAGTCTGGTGATATGGACAATGTGAGAAACTATCGTTCATTAGTTATTATTGAGCAATTTGGTTTTTGCCTGGACCGGAGGACAGGAGCACTGAACTCAATATTTTATCCTATTGTCGTCACATTTCTGAAGCTCTGGATATAGGCACTGAGGTAAATTCCGTGTATACAGATTTCTCCAAGGCCTTGGATAGGGTTTCCCACAGGGTACTGTTGAGCAAGTTAATGACTTTTGGGTTGTCCGGTCCATTGCTTAATTGGATTGAGAGTTACCATAACGCACGAACCCGTGGTAAAAGTGAATAATTTCGTTTCCCATGAAACCACCGTATCACCTCACGTTCCTGAGGGGTCCCATGTCGGACCCTTGCTTTTCAATCTTTTTATAAATGATGTTGCTACATGCTTTGAGTCCTCTAAATTCCTCTTATTCGCTGACGATCTAAAATTGCTTAAAAGTATCTCTTGTCCTAGCGAGTGCTTGGCGCTTCAGGAGGACTTGGACAGATTTGTGTCCTGGTGTCGGATGAATGGGATGGAGATCAACAGATCTAAACCTAAAATTATGGGTTTCTCAAGACTTCGCTTTCCAACAAATTTTGATTATGCAATTGAAGGCGAGACTTTTCCCTTAGTTGGGGCTCCATAATGGATTTGGGAGTCATTTTGGACCAGGAGTTGTCTTATGTTGAATATATTTCCAACATTATCAATTAATATCTTAGAATGCTAGGATTTATTTTCCTTAGTTGAGTCCATCATGGATTTGGGAGTCATTTTGGACAAGAAGTTGTCTTATGTTGAACATATGTCCAACATTATGAATAAATCTAGGATTTATAAAAAGGAACCGCACTTGGTTTTTTCTTGCATGATGATTTGAAAAAATTGCATTTACAAACAAAAATATGATAACTTTAACGTCTTAAGAGATGAAATTAGATGGCAGATCCATATTAAAAACTGCTTAAGAACTTCATAAGCGAAGGCATAAAATCACTGAAAAAACTATTGTTCTTGAGCACTTTTGAAATTAGAAATAAGTGTTGTATTCGACTTACGTAGATTTGTAAAATGAAGTTCATTATCCCTATTTACCTTTTACCTTATTTTTATATCCTTATAAATTCGTTGTTTTTCACCCTAGGAAAAATCATTAAAATCATTTTTAATTTAAACTCCAGGTGGGGGTGGGGTAGCGGGTAGGTACTCTTACCGTCCCCAGTAAAGACAGACCTACTTCAAGGACTTAGCGGCCTTGCCCACGTCAGCTCGAGTGGTTCTCTCTCACCTCCAAACCAAGAGAAACTATGCCACAACCAAAACCATCCTTTCCTTTCTGTAAACTTTCGCTATCCCCTCCTAAAACCATCTTCCAATCCGCCCTGCCAGCGTGGAAGATTATGGCAAAACACACTCTACTATGGCGAATCAAAAACAGAACGGAAATATACCCCAGGTGGGTGATGCGTTCGACGCCAAATCCCACATCTCAAAAGAGGTCGACCTCATGGATTCTGGGGGAGGCCAATATTCGCCTAAACCGCCAATACAAATTGCGACATATAACATAAGAACAATGAGAACACAAGAACACTTAATGGAACTTGAACAAGAACTAGCTCAGATTAAGTGGGACATACAAGGACTGTGTGAAACGAGACTACCAGGCGAAAACTGGCACACATTACAATCTGGACATGTACTGTACAGTAGGAACGCAGACCAAGAATCACATTATGGAGGGGTGGCCATCCTCATTAACAAAAAAAGAAAACACCTTGTCACGAAATTTTGTGCCATCTCAAACCGTGTGATATACATCACAATGAAATTATCCAGAACATATACCATACAGATCATTCAAGTGTACGCCCCTACAAGCGCAGCAGAGGAAGACCTCGTGGAGGAATTCTACGAAGACATTACAACTGCTAAAAGAGCAGAAAACGCCCATAAATGCATAATTATGGGCGATTTCAATGCGAAAGTAGGTACAAAAAAAGACAACCTTGAAAACATCGGAAAGTTTGGTCTTGGCAGCAGGAACAATCGTGGTGAAAGACTAATAGACTACCTACAATATGAAAAACTCTATTGAATGAACACGTATTTCAAGAAACCACCCAGAATGAAGTGGACCTGGAAGAGCCCGGACGGTAAAACAAAAAACGAAATTGATTTTATCCTATCAAACGATAAAAGCATATTTACAGACGTCTCAGTCTTAAAGAGAATACATACCGATAGTGACCACAGACTGTTAAGGGCTACAATATCAATGAATGTAAAATTCGAACGACGCAAACTTATTCAAAAGAAACTCTTTCTAACAACGGATGCAATCAGAACAAAAATAGAGATGTACCAACAAGTACTAGAGCACAAAATCCCATCACTGAACGCTCTCGAAAATCTAAGCATATACGACCTATCCCAAAAGATCACAAATGATATACAAACTGCAGTGAAAAAAGTTGCTGCCCGAATAAAACCAAAAAAACGGAAATAACCAAAGGAACAAAACAACTAATAGACTTGAGACGAAACTTGAACAGGAACTCTGATGAATATAGACACGTTAACAAAACCATAAAACAGGAAATCAGAAAAGACAACAGAAACTACAATACAAAAATAATAAATAATATAATTGAAAATAATAAAAACATGAATGTACTAAGAAGAATACTATCAAGGGGGCAACAGCCTATGCATAGAATAAAAGATAAATATGGAAAACTGATCACAAACATCACAGATATCTCAAAAGTCATCGAAGATTTTTATACTGAGCTGTACGAGTCAAAAATGCCAAATCCAAAATTAAATGCACCCGAAATAGCAATACAAAATGTCAACTCTGAAGAAATACCTGAAGTCACTATTCATGAAATACACATGGCTCTACAACATATGAAAAATGGTCGTTGCCCAGGAGAAGACCGAATAACAGTGGAAATGTTAAAAATGGGTGGAGACCTATTACTTATAGCCATTCAAGTACTAGTCAATTAATGTATCATTAAAGGCAAAATACCAACAAGTTGGAAAAATGCAGAAGTAATAATACTATTTTAAAAAGGCGATACCGCTGCTATACAGAACTATAGACCAATCAGTCTATTATCCCATCTATATAAGCTGTTCACAAAAATCCTCACAAATAGACTCATTAACAAACTAGAATTTTACCAACCGGTCGAACAAGCAGGATTTAGAAAGGGCTTTAGTACTATTGACCACTTACAGACCTTACGAACATTGATCGACAAATGCGAGGAATACAACATACCATTACATCTAGGGTTCGTAGACTTTCGACTCCGTAGAATTTTGATCAGTATTTGAGGGACTAAACAACGCAAGAGTAGACTCCCGGTGCTTCACTCTATTAAAAGATATCTATAAAAATGCCACCATACATGTTAAAATAGACGAAACAACATCGACAAGAAAAATACCACTAGAAAGAGGTGTGAGACAAGGTGACACCATCTCTCCCAAACTTTTCGCATCGGCACTAGAAAACGTATTTAAAACATTGAATTGGGAAGAAAAGGGAATACAAATAGATGGCATATACCTCAACCATATGCGCTTTGCAGATGACATAGTCATAATAAGTGGAAGCAAAATTGAACTCGAACAAATGCTGACCGATATTGCCCGAGCCTCAAATGCCATAGGACTACAGATGAACTACGGAAAAACAAAAATTATGTCAGGCAGCCAAATACAATTTCAAATAAACGTACAACATATAGAAAACGTACCAGAATATATTTTCCTCGACCAGCTCACCCAACTAGGAGAGCTCAATCAAACTGCCGAGATAACAAGGCGGGTTAAGCTTGGATGGACAGCTTACAGAATGTTAAATCTCGTACTCAAAAATCAAGAAACACCGATTAGTTTAAAGAGGAAGGTATGGGAAGCATGTATTCTGCCCGTACTGACGTACGGAACAGAGACGATGGCACTAACTCAAAAAAACGCAACCAAGCTCAAAACAACACAGAGAACTATGGAACGGTAAATGCTTAGCATAAGTCTCAGGGATCGAATAAGAAACACAGAAATTAGACGTCGCACAAAGGCCATAGACATCATGAATAGAATTGCAAAACAAAAATGGAGATGGGCCGGACACACTGCGAGAAAACCTCCGGAACAGTGGGTAAACAGACTCATACGATGGGGACCTTGAACACCAAAAAGAAGTATAGGCCATCCACAGAAGAGATGGTCAGATGACATAAGGGAAACAGCCGGTAGAAATTGGCTACAGGTTGCACAGAATAAAAAGATTTGGCATAACCTAGAGGAGGCCTATGTCCAGCAGTGGACGAAAGAAGGCTAAAAGAAGAAGAAGAAGAAGAAGAAGAAGAAGAAGAAGAAGTGTTCCAATAACTCAAATATGTCTGCAGCTGGTAGTTTAAACTTAACCTATACAACTGGCCCGCAATTTCACAAATTTAATTATAAAACAAATACCGTTTCAAGAAAGCGCTCAACAACGCCACTTCGTTCCGCAATGCATTTTTGGCTTCGGTTCTGAATGGTTTTGAACAGTTTTTAATATAGTTCCTTTTGGTTAATTTATTCCTTAATAGCATGTTTAAAATTGAATTCGGCTTATTTCCATTCACTTATTAAGACTTTGCTGCAGTCTAGAAGATACAGAATATCCTTTACAAATAACAAAAAAATGTTCGACAATGCTAATGATTTTGACATAAATATTTTATGGTGCTAATTTAGAGATTTCAAATCATTCAACCTCGAATCATAAAGACTTAAATTTCGCTTCTATCACTGCAGTTTGTACAAGCAACTTTTAGTCAATTATAATGTGTTATTTTACAAAATAAAATAATTTATTAGAAATTGTATTAACATAACAACACATAAAAAATAAAAATTACAACTAATTACCATTGGGAAATTTGAAAAAAGTTTCGGGAAAAAATTATGGCAGATTTATTACATGGTAAATACTGAGTGAGATACTAAACATAAACTTTAACAACTGAAACATAGTGCGCCCCTGGAGCGATATTCAATCAATCTGACTAAAATTTCAGTTTTACGCAACATCAAAGGGAGACTCATATGGACCAAAAAAACAACCAGATTGCTGATGATAAATCTCTAAAAATTTAAGAGAAAATATTAAAAAATGCATGTGTACCACATTTTTGAATTTTGATGCATAAGGCCATTTTATAATCCTCTATGTTATATTTTTTTCTGATAATGACAGTTGAGATTTAAAACAAAAATACTTATAACGTTTTCCCTTATAATGCATAAAAATAAGTTGGAAGGTAACATATAATGCGCTTAGGCTGATGATGAAAAGTCAAAATAAAAACATACAAAGCATGTCACAATAATGAGGTTATAGAAAAAAACTGCTTTTTCCATTTACGCATCTGTTAACTGTAGCTTGAGTTAACCGGCACTTCATTCACCAGTTCAGTTGCTAGTTAAACTCATAGTGGCCGTGATTGGTTAATCTCTTCTGTAATAGCATTTTTAAGGCCCAAAGATTTTTATACCATCGATTAAAATTTTTTTAGTAACCACCACACTTCCACAAGGAAAAATCAAATGGTGTTAGATTCGGCGAGCTTGGAGCACCTATGCTTCCCTTAACACAACATCTATTAGTAATATTTTTAATGGCATGCCAATAGAAATTACCTCGAGAACTATTGGGTCTATTAAATTTGGTTTATATCCATCCACATATTAATGACACTTTTCTGGAGTCTAGAAGATACAGGATATCCTTTCACAAATAACTAAAAATGCTCGACAATGCTAATAATTTTGACATAAATATTTAAGGGTGCTAATTTAGAGATTTTAAATAATTCAACCTCGATAATATCATAAAGAATTAAATTTCGTTACTATCATTGAATCGACTTGTACAAGTCGATTATAATTATCATATTTGTAATCAATGTTTGGATATACCTATTCTCTAATCCAACTCTTGGGTATTATGTAAAATAAAATAACTTATTAGGATTTGTATTAACATAACATATCAAAAAATACTATACTTACTTTTGTATAATTAAAGAAAAGTTTCGGAGAAAAATTATGGCAGATTTATTACATGGTAAATGCTGACTCAGACACTGAACATAAACTTTAACTAGTAAATTTTCAAAAGCAGCCACTAGAGCGATATTCAATCAATTTGACTAAAAATTCAAGTGTACAAAACTTCAAAGAGAAACTCATAAGGACCAAAAATTACAGATTGCTGATGATAAATTGCTAAAGATTGAAGAGAAAATATTGGAAACTGCATGTATGTCGCGTTTTTAAAAAAAAATCATTTATAAATGAGAATATAAGAACTTTAAAGCCTTAAAAGATCCGATTAGATGGCAGACCCATATTAAAAACTGTTCGAGACGTTTACAAACGAAGCCAAAAAAACATTGAAAAAAACTGGTATCTTGAGCACTTTTGAAACTAGAAATAATTGCATTAATCTACCTAAGTAGATTTGTTCATTATCCCTGTTTACTTATTTTTATATACTTTTAAATTCGTTATTTTTCACCCTAGAAAAAAATCAGTAAAATTATTTCTATTTTTAATATCAATGCGTTTTTATTTAGAAAAATAAATAGTAATATTATAGTGACACATTTCATTGGAATTTTAAATTATTTGGTGTATTACATTGGATGCTAATTTTTTCCAGATTGTCAGAATAAAATAAAATTTTGATTATTTCCATCTATTTGTTATACATAATGATTTTAACATAAATATTTTAGGGCGCTAATTTAGATCACTTTTTGAAACCTCGATAACAATGAAGTTTGTACAGATAACTTTCAGTCGATTATACTTAATATATGTAATTAATTTTTGGGGTATACGTACTTCCCAATTCAACCCTTGGGTATTATAATAATAAAAAAAATAGTTTATTAGAATTTTTATTAATATAAAATTATACAAATAAAAATTACTACACTTACTTTTGGATACAGCAAGCCTCCATCCTTCCAACATTATGATATAAACAACTTGCAACTTATCACTGTAATTCAATTAATTTTCACTTACACTTTCTTCACAATCCAAACACACTTTTACTGAAAATAATCTATGTTACTACTTTAAGTAATAGCAATCACGACCAAATTATAAATAAATAATTGACTTTAGCACCAAAATTCAAAATTGATTGCAATTATTTTTTTAATGTATAATTAATAATAATTGGCAGTTCCTTAACGTATAATATCGCTTCTGGTACTGCTTCATAAGTAATTGTACTTAGCGGTACCCGCAACTATATTGAAATGGCAAAAGCACTGGTGTTTGAATCACTTATATCATTTACTAAGGTCAATGCTTTGATTTTCACCGGCAATAATGATATTATTTATTTATTGATTTTTACCACAATAATTTAACGTCTAATTTTATTTAATAAAATTTGGATATAGCTGTTTGCGCAAAATTGATTATTATTAGGTCTTATTTATGTACTTATCCATTTAATATTTAATATTATATTAGATACGCAAAAATGCGAATGTCACAAACTAATGCAGTGTGATAAATGAGGAGTGATCATTCAAAACGCAATAAATCAATTTTTAACATTGTTGGAGATTGATATGAGATATTGATCAAAAACATGAAATATATCCACTTACCATATCAGAATCGATCAAAACGCAACAATTCCTATTGAAATTTAACCCCTTAAATAAACCATTCAATCAAAACGTAATAAATCCAAAAAAAGTCAGATTTTATTTTCATTTCATTCAAATTGTAATAAATCCCAAGTAGGTAATGTAGCATGGGCGTAGACAGGGGGGGCCAGGGGGGCCAGACTCATTTTGCAACATAACATTCATGCCATGCCATTCAAGAGGGTGCCGATTCTTTGCTTTTTTAACGATTTTAATGACTTTTGGGTGAAAATTTGGGCGTGGCACCACCAAAATTTTCCGACTTAGCCTCCGTCGACTGGTACCACTGCGGCCTTGTCTACGGTTCGCCGCCCTTGGGAAAAATGCTGTCTACGCCCATGTAAATGTAGTGCACTAAATATAATTAAATTAGGTTAATAAATGCAAGGTCTGTTAGATGGTGGCTTAGGGCATTAAATTAATCAATTATTTGGTTTAAGTCATACAAGGTTAGCTAGATGGCAGTGGTATAAGCTGGTTCGTTATGATTGATTTTATGAAGCGGTCAGCGGTCTATTTTTAGCTGTCACTGCTGTCAGTTATTTGCCGATTTGAGAGAAAAATATTTAGGAAGAAAAATGGAAGAAACAATAAAAAGTGAAGGGGTTTTTATTAAAGACAAAGGCCGTTGAAATACGAAAATCGCCCATAAAAACGCAGGTTAGTGTTTGCTGGATAATATTGTTTGAGGAATATTAAATAATTTTAATTGGCAATAAGTTTTGTTATAGGCTTGTTCTAACCGGCCATAAAAACAGTAGTTTTCAGTCTGTCAATTGATTTTTTGTCAACTTTGACAAACGTTCAACTTGTCGAAAAACATTTGGGTGACTGAAAATCACTGTTGTGAACCGGTTTTTATGAGGGGGGGGGGGGGGGGGGGGGCAAGGAGGGTAACGAGAAGAAGAAGAAAAGGAGCAAGGATACGACTGCTTGGAACCTGATCATGGCGTTAACATATAGTTTTTTGTTCTTTTATTTGCTCAGTTGTTTATTTCTTTGTATGGTTTAATAAAATTTAATTTATAAATAATATCCACATTGTTTGTTTAATAAAACTTGTTCATACAAAATGAGATAAATCCTGAAGTAATTCAATCAAACTGTAATAAATCCATTTAAGTCAATCAAAACGTAATAAATCCAATTTTTTATTGCAAATAATTCTTCATATATATATAACAATATTATACATGATAATTATGTTCCCTCTGAGCTACATATGTAGCAGAACATTTTCACGTTTTACTCAAAACTGTTCCAAGTGGATTTATTGCGTTTTGAATAATCACTCCCAAATAAAGATCAGTATTCAAAATAATCCTCATGTGCATTCTATCAGGAACCTTCATAAGGCTTGGTACTCAGTAGAATTTTGGCCCCAAATTTCATATATAAATCATAGTACCGTTTCATGCCAACACCTTGATCTATTCTAAGAATAATCAACTAAAGATGCCCATAAATCTGATTGAGGATGGTACAATACCCAGTAAAACAAACGTTTGACAAGGTGACTAGATACCTGAGTCACTATGGAGAGTTTGTTGAAATGGGGCTGCATTGTATTAGCTGGCAGGAATGTCAAACTGGTGAGTGCAGTTTGTTTACGTGGAGTGACGCGTTTGCCATTCAGAGTTGCCACGGGATGTGGCCCATCAAATCCCATCGTCCTTCTCCAGACTAGAGAACACCAAAGTACAAGGTCTGGAGCTGATGGCTGGGAAGTGACCTAACAAACCCCATTCTCACCCCTTTCAGACTAGGGACCACCAAAGGAAAGTCTGAGGCCAAAGCCTCAGTAGGCTTATGCATCTACCATATACGTGGTAGATGCATAAACCCACTCGCATCGGCCGGTGAAGGATCACTCTATCAGAACTGGGAAGAGCTAAATGGTTTTTCCTAATCACGTTCCACTTCTGCGCTGGTGTTTCCTATTTCCACAGTATGAATATATGGACATGATGGCGCTTCCATTTCGGAGGTACACTTGTCGGCCATTCAGATCTCCGGGCGCCGGGTGGCCCTTCATGCAGCATTTCACAGGCAGCAAAGATACGGACCCAATTTAGAATAGATTTCTGCAATATAAGATGCCTAAATATAAACATTAATTCGGTTCACCAATATCTACAAGCAAATAGACCACATATACTACCCCTTCCAGAAACACAAGTATGTTCTACAACAACAGTAAAGTACCCTTATCCTGGTTACGACTTACACTCCCGATTTAGACATAAGGTCGGAATATGCTTTTTTGTCCAAAGCGACTTTTCGTGTCACTGCGAAGAAACACTCGAAACGAACAACCTTGACGGCATGTGGCTCAACCTGCTATCGTGTTAAAGAACTGCGCCAACCAACTAACGCCCATTTTTCCAGACTGTTTTCTCTGCCTTACCGAAAAAGGATTTACCCATCTTCTTGAAGTAGTGCAACCTTTTCAAAAAAAGGCAAGAAAACCAACTATTGCAAACTATTGCCCAATTGTCTTGCTTCCAATAATCTCCAAAGCCATGGTACGTGTAGTCAATCAGCACCTAGTCAAGTATCTTGAGATCAACAGATTAATTAGCAATAACCAATACAGCCTTCGCAAAGAGAGATCGGCAGGAGATATATTGGCCTGATTGAGAACTACGGAGAATCTCGAGCGATTGCGTTGTATCTCTGCACGTTGCAGTTGATGTACACATCTCAGCCACATTCACCATTAACGTGGGCATGCCTCAGGGCGCAATACTTTCACCAACTCTGTTCCTAATCTATATTAATGTCCTGCTAACCGAAACCAATAATTATGTTTACAGTTTTGCAGATGACAGTACCCTTGTCTCTCAATTTAGATCGAAAACACCTTTACCAGCAAGAGATATGGCCGCAGACAGGAACAGATTACAGCAATTAATCAAGATATGGAAAGGGTTCGAACTTGGGGCGATAGAAATTTGGTCCAGTTCAATGGTGCAAAAACCCAAGCAGCTAGGTTTACCAAGAAAGCCAATACGGCGGGCCCTGACATCATTATAGCAGGATGGACCATTCCTTGATCCTCATCAATCGAACTACTGGGTGTCTCGGTCAACAGCATTATGTCCTGGCATGGCCACGTTGCCAACATTGCAAAATCAGCCCCGCAGAAGCTTGGTGCGCAATTTCGCAACAAAAAATTGTATGCACCGCAACAGCTGCTCTAGCTTTACAAAGCGCAAATATGACCGTGCTTAAAATATTGCTCACACATCTGGGGTGTCGCACCGAAGCACACCCTAAAGCTGCTGTATTCCATTCAGAAGAGAGCTGTGCGTCTCGTCGGCGACCTGTAGTTGACCCGGGATCTGATAAATCTGAGACACTGCAGACATGTAGCCATGTTTTACAGATATTTTCATGGCAGATGTTCCCAGGATTTGGCCCGCCCCATCCCGCCTTCAGTGCACCCGTTCGTAATACAACTGGAAACACCTGAAACATCGCTTTACAAGGACTCCTTTGTTTAGCGCATTGCATCGCTGTGAACTCACTCCCAGTACATGTTTCCCCCAAATTACAACCTACAACTATTCAAGAACCGTGTCAAACAACATCTTCGCACACACACCGCTCGTCGAGTGCCATAGGATCTCCCCTTGGTGTGTGTGTCAATGTCATAAAAAAACAACTGCGATGGCAGTAAAAGGATGTCAATATTGATGGATTATTCCTTAATCACCTCCGGTTCGCTGATGGTATCGTGATAATATGTAATTACCAAGATTTAGGAGATATACTTAGTGTTTTTTAAGGTCAAAACGAAAATTCAGAGCTTTGGGAACATTGAATAACCAGACAATTGACAATTGACAAAGTAACAGCATGCTTTTTAGAACTAGGAATAGAGAACCAATGTGTATTTGAGTAGCCTTTCGGAGATTCCGTTACATGCTTCCCAGCAAATCTAAAACGTAAAGAATATATGTGATTTTACTTAGAAATCATGAAAAGGGGCCAAGAGAAACAAAATTATGGCCAGGGACGATGGGTTGATGATATAGGGAACAGGAAATTACTGATTTCAGAATGAACGAGACTGAAAAGCTCTACTTCCAACAGTGGAAGCATAATGCTGAAGAAGAAAAAATACTATATTAAGGTTTTTAATTCATTTAACAAAAATAAATATAACAATACATGGATGGTGAATCGTGTTAATTGAAAAGGAAGGAAGAGCCAAATAGCAAAAATCGGGATAATGGTTCCATACATAGATAATATATAAAAAAAAGTTCCATATGGTAGTTTAGAATGTATTTATAATGTGTAAGAGGATCAATCGCCTACTGGGATCCTACCGACATCTATTGACTAAAGATCTAAGCGACATTGTGCGAAAAAACAGTTTCCTGTTATAGAAAAAGGTCCAACTCGCAGTACTGTTTATAGAAAATGATTACGGTCACTTGGTTCCTTTTATAGCTCCGGACAATTTTGTTTGTGATAGTAGTGAGTGCTGGATTTCATGTTTTTGGATATCAACTGAAACTAAAAATGAGTAAAAGAACTAAGCGAATGCTCAGTAACGCGCGAAGGTTCTCAAGAAATCTATTTTTAAGCTTTTTTCTTAAAATAAATTATATTTTCTTGTTGTTTAAACTCTTTCTTTAAAAGGTTTGTTAGCAGCCAGCGATGTCTAGGATATTTTTTTAGTTGTTTTCGCGTGTAAACAATCAACATTATTATTGAGATAATACCTGAAAAGACTCAAGAGCCCTTATTTCATAAGGCAAATTACGAACCAATGGGTAAGTAGGAGGTTGGTTCCTTTCAGATAATATTTTAATTGTGTAAAAGATATTTATTTTGTGATTATTTTGGGTTTTTAAGGAACAGTGTGGCCTTGAGCAACAACCACAGAGTTGCATAAGTAAAAGTATATACACATTAAAACATTGTGTAAATACTTCAGTCGTATCTACTGAATACCTTTTTATTTTTTTCAGGGGTAAACATTTTGAACTTTGAGGATAGAAAAACAGATGACACCAACATTCAAGTTTAATAATCGAGTTTAAATAACATAATAATTAAGGAAATTCTGGTGATCAGGAGCCCACTTGAACACATTCAGATACTTCGGCCAAGCTCACAAGGTCAAAATAAATAAATATTTTAATACCTATTCTGCCGTCCAAAGCGAAATTGCCGTAACTGCAATATGCGCGAAACTGAGATAATTGCGTTTAAAGTTTTGTGCTGTTTTTTACTGTAGCTTTTCTGTGAATCTTTTTTCTGACTTTTCATGTGTGGATCTAAGGTAACCAAGTTTAAATAAATCGATTTTTATCAAAAAAGTAATGGAGATTTTGCTCTTGTTGCTAGGAAATCACTTACGGCCTAATCGCTGAAGAGCCTGCATGACAAAGTGCTATCTTCTACCAAGTAGGCCGTATGTGTATGATCCTTACCGTTACGGTGTTATTGCTGTGCAACGTTTAAACTTTTTAGTCAAATTTACTAAGCCACATTGCAGTATAGGTAAATAATTAATAGGAATCTAAACTATTTAAATATATTTTTGTTGCACAAAACATTTTTATTTAAAGAAATTATTAAAAATAATAATAATCAATAAAATAGTTGCATATAATAAAAAATAATAATAATTTGGGCCTTATGACAAAGATTCGACTTCATCTTCAAAGTTAAAAATAGATAAGTTGTTCCAAAATTGTTTTCTATTTTCTGGAATTATCGCATTTAAAATTTTTAAAAGGGTTTGCTTTTTTTTCCTCTGGAATTCCATTGGGCACTCGTAGAATATCTAGTTTACTTGAGAGTGAGTTTAATCATGACCATTTCCATTAAACAATCCATTTATTCTTGGTACAAAAAGAAAGTTTTATATTTTAAGGTAAACTTGCCTCATTGAGCAATTTGGACGATGTCTGATAGATGTGGACGATTTTGTTACCTTTGGGTTAATTTTGGAGCTAATGACCAATAGTTTCTACAAAACCATTAAAACCATATAATGTTTGCTTTCTTTTCATCGAAAGCCCCATCTGATTGTGAAAGCTGTCGGCCGACATAAAAGTGTGGCCAGGCTCAAAATAAAATCTGATTACCAAAAAAGTAAACAGTGAACAGTTTTTGTTTTGACAGGCACAATTGTCTAGCCAAATTTAATATGTTTTGCGTCTCTTTTATACTTAATACTATCTTCGCTGTGAGGATGAAGATAAAATGATTCGCAAAGATCGCACTCTTCACGCCCCAATTTAGCAAATGATATTTTTTACTTTTAACTTTTTTTCGGTAAGTTTCATATGACACTTTAGTATCTGGAAATTTTTATTTTACATCATTAAACCAAAGAGTAATGGTGAAATAACTGCTTAGATAGCGAACATTTGGCGCATGTTTCCTGTGATAGTGAGATACATATGGATTAAATGATTCAATATGAGACTCTATGTCTACATCATTATTTTTGTTTACCGGTATTTTTCCTTTATTTCCATATGGAACCTAAACTAAGGAGAGAAATAAATGCACGTACACAGTGAAAAGGCGATATCTGCCGCTTGCGCAGGGAATTAGTGGTAACTACGCCGACAGAGATACAGTCATTTTGCTGTATATTAATCAGGTACGCAAAATTTTTGTCAAGATCATGTCTGGTATGATCTCTGCTCGGATTATTCTTATTACTCCCTTGTTGAGCCAAAGCTAGTATACGCTGGGATCTACTGTATAATAAGTACATCTTATAAGGCTTTTATGCGGATTTTAATTTTGCATCGAATTCAATTATTGAATTAAAACTCAACACAAGCCAAAAACAATGCGAGAATATAACGAAGCATCCCCTCGCTTTGAAAGGCAGGCAGACAATAAACACCCGTGCAAAGCGAAAAGACGGTAAGCCAGATTTACAAGGAGAAAAAAACCGTAACTGCGCACGTCGACGGCCCCGATCCGGTCATTTCGCTTGGCATGGAGCAGTTACGGCGTTTTCGCTTTGTAGACCATAGTTATTTTGCAGTTACGGTAAATTTCAATAATGAAAAACAAATAGTAAGAACTGAACTGCAGTGTCCTGCATTTCTAAGGATATAGTTTTGTCCATTAGAAGTCCAAATAAGATAATAACTCTATTTTCTATTTCTCTGCAGTTACGGCCTTTTCGCTTTGGACGGCAGTATTAATGGATTCCTTTTTGGTATTTTCGGTTTAAAATATCTAAATATATTACCTAAATATTATTGGTATTATTACTTCAGGGGCACACACTGATGAAAACCTAGATAGAGAACGAAAAAAACATTTAAAATGGGATAGGGTCAAGGTCCGAATATGATTGCTAAAAAGTCAACTTCATTCAAAACAAATTTATCGAAAGTAATTGTTGACGAAGTTCCAAACTTCAAGCATGATTCCCTAATATAAGTTTTACAGGTCAAAATAAATGACATACCTACTTTTAATGACAATATTGGATAATATTTGATTATAGCAAAATTTACAAAATACTTATTGTATTGTTTCAGGGGTGGATTTTGTGAATACAGAGAATGAAAAATCTAGAAACTCAGTTTCAATACCCGACCCATGAAGGCTTATTTGAAAATACCAGGAAATACACGACTAAGATTCGGATGACAGTGTCAAAAACCGCGACTTTATTCCTAAAGAGGAAAGCGGTAGTAGTCTGAAAGAAGATGAGGATAACTTGCTATTGATTGTAGAAGAAATTAGGGGAAATCAAAAATTGGAAAGGGGGTTCTAAGAATGATCGACATGACAAATATACTGAGCCAACTTTCACATCGGGAAAAAAATTAAAAATTCCAACAAGACTCACTACACTGTCAAAGGGAGATCAAAAGGAGCCAAACAATTTTCTGATTACAATGAAAAATTATCAGTAGATGAAAAACGATTTTTTTTCAAAAATTCTATGGTTTAGCATCATATAATTTGCAAATAATTTACATTGCAGCAACAATTAAAGAAAAACTTATCAATTGAAAGCAAGGTAAAGATGGGTCAGTAAAATCATATACTAGGGTGTACATGCTTGGAGAAGTTGAAGCGTGCCGTGATATGTATATAAACACGTATAAGGTATCTACAAAACAGATTAACCCTGCATTGGAAAAAAACGCAGCACTCAAATACAAGATAAGCCAGGAAAATCTGGACGAAAAAATGATTGATTAAGAATCAACAAAAAAAAAAGAGCGGGTTGCACTCCGGGAGTGCCGGCAGAAGTGAAAACTTCAACATTAACGTTGTGCATTTTTGAATATTTGGAATTGTTAGGGAATAACTTCGCACGAATTGCTTTATTTATTGGTATAAAAGTACTATCAACTATCATTTATGTGGTAAAATACAATATTAATTTATAGCGCTATCGTACACGAATATGATAACGAAACAGCAGGAGCAGGAATACATTTTCGCCGAGCGGTAGAAAGGGAGGGGGATCCTTCCTCTCCTACGCCGCTCCGGCGGTCTACTCTCCCTCCGTCTTATGATTTTTCGATCAGGCCACGTGTCCTGACGCGAGTTTAACATTTTTAACCCATCCCAAAAAAAGTGCACAACGCCGCTAAAGAAGTTTTCACTTCAATAACTAAAATCATTGATCTCATAGACAGATTTCTCACCTTTGTTTATCACTACTCCAGTTCATAAACAGAAGCGAAATTTCTACCTCACGACCTTACGGAAAGAAAAATGTACGAGCTCTATGTAGAAGACAAAAATCAACTTGCGCCTTAAAAAATTAGTAGACCGCAACATAAAAATTGTGCTTATGTTAAAAACAGTTTTAATGCAGCAGCCTACATTAACCAAAATTTAGCTTAAATATCTTGAGTGTGTTTTTTTGCCCAACGATGCAGATTTTGGGCAAATAAAAGGGGCGCTTAAAATACAAGTTCGAATTTACACCTTGACAGACTTTATGTCTGTGATTGGAAGTTGCAAGAAATAAAATAAATCTGTAATAAACCTTATGGAGCCTGATGATTTCTACTCTACTGAAGACATTGAAAAACAAATTTCAAATACCAAAGTGACTATTAATAAATAAAAAGTTAGTTGTTTAAAAACAAAAATAATAAAACTTGAAGAGTCAAAGCCGAGTTCAATATTTTTATGTGAGTCACACTCACCTGAGGAAACTGAGTTTAAAGAAACAGACATCTCAAAATCAACACGAGGTAAAAAAATTCCTATTGTTCCCCAAAGACTCAGATTGCGTTACCCTGAAAGAAAAGCTATTTCAATGAAAAAATGGGATTACTAAAGTTTCCTCTCAAGGATGCAAATGAATTTTACAGATTCAAAAATATTAAGAAATACCAACATAGATTTTAATTTTTTAAGATTAGATTCAAGGTTTATGATTTTGTTGTTGAATGACCTTTTATTTTATAATTAAAATAAAACTTAGTCTTTTTTAAGCATCCATATTATTATTTCCCTTTTCTTTAAACAGAACCAGGGAGCTTGGATCTTTTTAAGTGATAAACACTATTATTTAATTATTGAAAAGGATCCATCTGCCAAAAAAAAAGGGTTAAAATTATATTTTGATGTGGGAAAAATATAATCCACTAGTGTTATCATTTGCTTTTAACCGTACAACATTTTAATCTGGGAAAAACTTCGGAAAACATGATAATTTAAAAAAACGTGATACCTATATTCCAAAACCGCTGGTGACGCAAATTTCCGATTTGGCGCTTAGCTCTTTTTCAATTAGCATCGTCCACATGACCTTTTTATTCTTGTCTCATCCATCAGTAAACAAAATAATTTCTAAATTCAGATGCCCAGATGCAATATTTTTTTATACTGTTACCACGTAAACAGGTATATCTAGCAAATTAGTAGAGCAAGGCACTTTCTATACCTTCTAGAATTCTCCATAAAAAAATACGTTTTCATTAACTAGTATAGCTTAAACTATATGGGCGTGAAATAAGTTCTTTCGACGTAACGGCAGTGACGCACTAAATTCAATTTTTATAATGGGGAACCCCTTTGGCACACGCGAACATTAAGTGCAATGCTTAATATAAACTAATATTTATTTTTTCCATTAATTTTTGGTATGTGGTTTTGAAAAGCCGCGTAATCAATGTCAATATTGCTAAAAATATAGGGAATTTCTTGTACAAATATTTAAATTTAATTTCGTGCTGATTTCTCTAATATCTTAACCAAATAGGAATGTACATGGTTTGTCTTGTTGATTTTAAAAATCATAAATAGCAACCCATATCCTTCAAAGCAACTTTTGTGGCAAAGTGTAAAGCGTCATCATGAAAGGGGACTAACTAAAAAGATAATCAATAGGTTTTACAAAGAAATCATGCGCTAAGCATCCGATATACAGATGATTTGCTTAGAATAATTAATAGTATTATATAAAATTTATTTTTATTTTTTATAGTTATAGTCGAAGGATTGTGGTTAGTTGGATAAACCGTATCCTATAACCACAGGGGGTTTGTATGAATTGGCGGTGATGGTGTCAAAGTATTGGCTCCAAAAGCTATTTATTTACTAAGAGCACAAAGTGATATTTTGGCGCTCTGAAAGCAAACTGAACGCCAATCGGAACGCGATACATTTCTCGAGAGCGGAAAAAACATTTTGCGCTCGCAGTCATGATTTTCCGAGTGAATTATCTGGATCACCCTGTTTCTTTGATGGATCTTTGAAATATACTCAGAGTTCTTCGATTCACCGACAATAACTGCACGGCTTTGTCTAAACGATGAATTCAAGATTTTTTGGGCCAAATTTACTTTCTTCTATCGGCGCTAGTACACTAGAGGCTTCTCTGGATGGTTCCGTGGTTGCGCAGGCGAGGGCTGAGGACTATGGTTTCACTGTAATAGACTGTTGTTGAATAGGGATAAGACTAACAGAGTGGTTTTCTCGATGAGAGATTTGGGAACGGTTAACTTTCATATTGACAAGACCAAGTTCCCCGGAGTTTATGTAGATCTTCGGTTTCATTGGGACGATCGTGTGTGTTATGTCTCATCAAAACTGACAAAATCTCTCTATTTGCTTCGGATCATGAGAGACAATGTCGCTCTGGTTGTGTTATAGATAGCATATTTTTCCGTCTTTCACTGCCATCTTTCCTATGCAATGCTTGTGTGGGGTCATAGTGCTGCTGGTATCTAGCGAATTTTCGACTTACAGCGAAGGGCAGTTAGATTGCTGAGCAGATTAGGTTTCAGAGAAGACTGTAGGGCAGGTTTTAGAGGGTTTAGAGTACACTGTGCCTTCCATGTATATCTTGGAGAATCTCCTATATGTGGCGAGGAACATGGGTTTGGTTGTTGCTCATGAAGACGTGCACGGTCATTTAATTAGAAATAGAGGTAACATCATGCCTATCTACTGGCGCTTAGCGAGGTACCAGAGCGGCCCTGATTACTGAGCGATAAAAGTTTTTAATGTTCTTCCTGTGGAAATTAAGACATTGGCGCTGCCAAATTTTAAGGCGAAAATTAAAGAAATCTTAATATTCCACAGTTTTTCTTCTTTTGATGAATTGTGATTCTAACTATAGTGATATGTTTTTATTTTAATATATAAGTAAAGATATCCATATTGTTTCCAGAACTTAACCATTCTCATTTTTAGATTTCTCGTTCTTGATAACGGGGTCAGATTTGTTCCTCGAAACGTCGAGAATTTTCCCCTTCTTTTAGGTTTTTCAGCTTCGACAAAGTCCCTAAATTAGTACTTGTATAACACGATTAGTTAATTGCTTAAAAACTAGACTAGTTTACTTAGCGGTGTTAATATTTATAGGTGTGGGTCGTGGAGCTGGCAGTTGGACGAAGGCGCCACTAAATTTTCTATTATAAATATATCAATGATGAATGCGTTGCTGAAAGTTTCCTTCAGGTTTTTACACTGGGGCAGAGTGATTGTATATACGACTTAGATTTCTTACGTGCTAACGTTACGGTGTTGGATAGTACAATATTTTTTGCACCAGTATTAGAGAATGCCATTCTAAATGCAGTTGGTAAGTTAAAAATATCAAACGCATCTGGGTGTAATGAAATTTCAAATAATTTAATAAGATACTGCCAACTTTATGTTTGTAAGCCTCTTGCTCATATTTTGAACATGATTTTTTTTGTCTGGTGAATACCCTAGCAAGTTCAATCTCGCAGTTGTCCGACCAATATTTAAGAAAGGAGACCCTAACGAATATTCCAATTACAAGGCAATAAGTTTATTATCAAGCTTTTCAAAAGTTTTTGATATTATTATAAAGGACAGACTAGCTTCTTTTTTCTGTAAAAATAAAGTTCTATCTAGCCGTCAGCATGGTTTTACTAAAGGCATGTTAAGTAAAAATGATTTAAATTTAAATTTGGCCAAAACGGCTTTAGTTAACTTTAGACTTGGTATACACAGTCACGACCTTACACTTTTCCCAGGAACAGACACCGAGGTTACATCATCTGATTGCGTTGGATTGTTGGGTGTAGTATAGGACAGTAAACTTTCATGGAGCAGTCATATTGAGTCTCTCCCCGGAAAACTAAGACAGAGCTGTTATGGATTAAGATTCATGTCCAGACACTGCAGTCAAGATATTCTTTCAACTCTATACTATGCTACTTTTTTTGTTCATGTCAGGTATGGAATTGTTAATTGGGGTAATGCAACCAATATTTCAAGAATTTTTATTATTCAGAAATACTGTTTAAGAATCATAGCTGGACTAAATTACAGAGACAGTTGTCGTGAATATTTCAAGCAACTTAGTGTTCTTACAGTTCCCTCAATTTATATTTTAGAAGTGTGCGTGTACGTACATAAAAACATTGAAGATTTTCTGAGCAGTCAGCCTACTCACTACTACAATAAAAGAAACAAGGGTCGCATTGTACCGCAGCAGCATAGGACGGCTGCATTTCAGAGGAGTTTTCTAGTAAAGGGCATTCACTTATACAATCGATTCGATGTTTCAATAAAAAATGCTCCTTCTTTGAGAATCTCTAAAGCCAGGCTCAAAACATATCTCTGCTCTCAAGCATGTTATAGCATAGACGAGTTTTTGTAATCGAATCTCTACTTTATTTTGTGTGAACTGTATTGTGCCTGTAGACAATGTCATTGTAAATGTGGTTTGTTTTTCTTTACTCATATTTGTTGTTTTATTTATTTGGCTTGTATTTCTGTAACTGGCCCTAAATAAAAAGGGCATATTCTATTGTAAGTACATGTATATGTATACCTTTGTATTTTTTTAACTATGCGCCAGGTGGTGTGTATATTTGTATTTGTATTTATATTTATATTTGTATTTTTTTTTCTGACTTTTTCCGAATATTGATGTTCTGTAAAATTTTCTTATAGATTGTTATTTATTTGGAAATAAGAAGATTTGATTGATTGATTTGATTTCTAAGCATTGAAATTAAGGTAGTAAAATTTAGAAAAATACCATATCCAAGAACATTGGGAAACCTGAAAATAAATTATATAAACTCAACTTGACATTGACTTCAGTATACTAAAATAAACAATAAAGATTTTAAATAAGCTATTTATTTAAATAATAAACATTTTCTCGAACATAAACTAATTGAGGTTATGGTATAGCACCTTTAAATTCGGATAACATTATCATCGAAATTATAAGATTATTAAGTCTTAATCTTAAATTCTAAATCATCAATACTGCCTAGTTTCTATTTTTGAAACATTTCCAACTAAAATCTGGATTTTAAAGTTCTGACTAAATACAATTATTAATCACAGAACACCTTAAATGAAGATGCTCTGCTAAATAAAAGAACATATTATAAATTAATCCCATGGGTAAGAAGTTTTCAAGGATCTGGAAGGCAGGGATAATATCAGTGGACAAATAAACAGTAAAAACTCAAATCAAATAAGGATAGGTCCTCGAAATATGCTAGAAAATATTTGTATATAGGAAAGATCGATGACTGTATAAAGTACACTTACCTCGCTTATTTCTTAAACACTGAAAATTATAAGGAAAACACATGTACGAACACTTCGATTTACACCTGTTCAACAATTTCACTTCTCGCTCTTCGTTTCTTTTATTTTGTGGTGCGCAATATTGCCTCACTGCGCGATATTACCCCCCTTTCCCCTATTAGTTAATCAAATAACGATAAGCAATACTAATAGATGCAATGAAAGATAATAATCGATTAAAAGTCATTTAACGATAGGTTCGACAAAAATGAGATAGGTAATTATATGGCCTACTCGTATGACACACATAGGGGTACTTGGCTGGCCTCAATTAGAACTTTGCTGTTTCCATTAATGCTGCCCATCACGCCATGCGGTCAGCATCACTTCGACAAAAATGGGCAGGAATGAAACTGGAGAAGTTCTCTAGGCTAGTGGAAGAGAGGGCGGAGAATGGACGTTCAGACCCTTTTCAAAAGGTAACCTCACTTTATATAAAGTAGATTTATGGAAGATATTGCCGATAATACGGCAAAATATTGATGACTAACTGCTTGCCAATTTATCTCATGATAAATTAATACGATAATTGGACTGGATGGTCAAAAATTATAACGATAATATATTAACTTCGAGACTTGTATTTTTCTCTCCCCACGCGTTCAGGAAGGAAAGGCCACGTCATTTGGCAAAAGATATCCTCAACATTCGTCAAGAGAACGTTAGAAAATGAGATACGACTATGAGCACTTCGGAACTGTATTTGTCGATACCGGTTGGATGAGTTCCAATATTCCAAAGTATGAAATAGTTAATGTTATAAATTATTTTAAGATATAAATTATAAGTTCAGAATAGGTATGTTAGGTTCTAATGTAAGGTAAAGATAATATCAACCACATAAATCCACTAGTGAAAGGGGGAGAAGTTGTATTTCTAGGTTTGGTACCATTTACAACGCTACAAACTCCCCTCTACAGAAAAGAACCTGGTCATTGCTTCATATAGGTGAATTTTTTACTATAAAACAGTTAAAAATACGTCTGATAGGGCAAATTTGTAGTATCTATGTTTTGCTATAAGTGTTATTCATGTCAATTAAATTCTACAATGGAAGAGTAGGCATAGGTTAAAAAGCAAAGGGTCTAAGTGCCAAAAAACTAACACTGCGATAATTGAGAAAAACTGCTTTTTATGAAAAAAGAATTTATTCTTCTAAACGATTTTTAAGTGATTCCACATTGATACAATACTTACTGCAAAAAAATAATTTCAGACTAAGTAAAATATTACCGAAAAATAAACTCAACATCAAGCATTATATATCAAATTCCTAGTATGGAGGGGAAAAATCTCCAAGATAAAGTCTCTGTCTAAGCCTTCAAAAATTAAGCTCTTCATCAGGTGGTGATTCAGATGCATCTTATGAAGTGAAAAACCTTCCGATTCAGATATAGATATGACTGAAGACTACGAAATAGAAAATAGAAGTACTACTTGACGACATAAAAATTGATGTAGGACACTTTATTTTGGTTAAATTTGCTACCAAGATGTCAGTGATCTAGACGAACCAATAGTGAAATTCTTGCGAAAAAAAGAATAATGGTTTTTTCTACCTGCATCAGAATGTCATTAGTTCGGTCCTCAAAAGGGACATAGTGGTTAAAATACCAAAGCCAAGAAAAGTATTGGATTGTACTAGCAGA
Source organism: Pissodes strobi (assembly GCA_016904865.1). Classification (NCBI taxonomy): domain Eukaryota; kingdom Metazoa; phylum Arthropoda; class Insecta; order Coleoptera; family Curculionidae; genus Pissodes; species Pissodes strobi. The sequence continues at coordinate 75,946 of MU183830.1, forward strand.
TTGGCTTCCTATATAAATTTTGATGTTTCGTTTATGAATTATAAGGTGCTTCAAATTTTTGTTGAAACTGTCAAATTTTTCTTGCTCTCTTTTGAAATATTCTTGGTGGTTATAAGTTGGATTTTTTGTTTGTTTAATAAATAAAATACATTTGACCATTAGTTTCAATGTACTCCAAGATGGCCAAGATGGTGGATAGATTGGGACTAGTGTTTTCCAAAGTGCCACACCATCGTCCCAATCTGCTACATGGTGGGGCACATTGGGAAAAAACCTTACTTTGCCTCAGGATCATTTTCTATTAAAACTGCTTCCATATTTCTACTTTTACCTAAAGAGATGAATTGTCGATATACGTATGTATGTAGCTATTCCCCCATATATCCGTTAAATGTTTTTAGTTACTAAGTATAGGCTACCGAAAAATCGTGCCAATCGTCCCTACCCTACCCTATATGACAATTTTGGAATAAGGAGAACTTGTTATAAGTCGTTGTTTTATCATACAGTTGGTGGTGGCGGTTGGTTCTTCCTTCATTGCCGTTCTTGCACGTTCTGCTTTTCTTTGTTTGTATTCTAGTTTTTATCGAAACTGTGTCTCTTCAGTCACAATTTGAACAAGTTTTAGGAAAATATTTCTTAAATGTTGTTACTCACTTACCTGTATGATGCTACGCTTTCAGGATATTTCTTTTTAAATAAAATGTATAATCGATTCATGTTAAGATCCGGGTGAAAGAATCTATTTTCGGAATTTTTTCGGCTCTAGTTGTTTTCTTCGCTAGGAAATATCTCAATATGAGCCCGGTCTTGGTCACACAGTTAAGGATATTATTTCCTGTTTTTTTTGCTACTCCGCGGGTAGAATGTTTCTTCTTGGTTAAAACTTATTCCTTCTTATGCAACAAAACTAAAATTTCAGAAAATGGTCTTTTGACATACCTGGCGTACTGGCAGTGACTGCATTCTGGGCTTTCATACGTTCCATGACATCGCCTCTGAACGCTTGCAATTTGTATAAGCTCAAGTGATAAGTGTGCTCCGTTGGTTATGGTTCATGTAAAAATCATTAAAAGGAAATGTCTTGTGCTTCTCAGAAACATCTCTGTAATTGTAACGGCATTTGCACGTAGACTGAAAAGTAAAAACAATGTTGTTACTGTTACGTGAAGTGTTAAAACGTTTGCCGGAGGAGTCTTTGCTTTAACGGGTTTTCCAGTTCATGGTTTATATCCATTTTCCCTTCTTTTTAATCTCTTCC
>MU183830.1:102206-139092 GCA_016904865.1 Pissodes strobi
TGCGCGCTCCCGCTTTATCATGCTATATCTCGAAAACGGTTGGTCGTACGAAAAAAATGTATATAAACAATTTTGTAGAGAATACTATTTTACGTAAGTTTTGTTATGGATTCTTACGACGTCAGATGCACTGGAAGCGAGATTTTCGCGAAAAACCGATTTTCATGACCTTTCACCTTCGATATCTCAAGACGCACAAGGGTAGGCATATGAGATTTTCTTGTGCTTCATTGGAACATCAAAACGAAGGTCTCTGCAAAAATTCAGCTTGTTCGGTCTCATTCCGCAGATGGCCTCTTTTTTTACCTTATTTCCCTGGAGTAGTACTGATTGACTCAGATTTTAAACGGAAATTAAAGTTATATCGTTTCAGTTTTATAATTATCTTTACGATTTGAAGTAGTCTCTACTTTTTATACGGTGCAAGAAAAACAAGGGAATCACCAAAACACATAATAGTAAACAGAAGCACGTGCTCACACTCATACTAAAACAGCAGAATTACTGGAAATAGCTGTAATTCGGTGACTAGTTTAAACTGAGTGGAGATAGCAGCAATTATTGAGAGAAAATTCCGCAATATTTCAAATTTGGAATGAAGGCGCAGTTATTCACACTAGAGCATTGTTTCTTTCTTTTTCAAACCATGCATAATATCAAATTTGCCCTATCTATAAGTGGAGTTAGCAGGTTAACACTTTTCAACGACGATATGTCTAATTTTAAAATTATTATTAAATATATAGTTACTATTCATTGCATTATTTGTAAAAATTTTGAATACATAAATAAATAAATAGAAACAGGAAAATATTTTCAGATTAAAATAGCAAAACTTGGTGATTTGGGACATCTGATTCTGCGGCGTACTTCAATGCAGAACGAATTATGTGGACATAACTAAATTCTAATTAGATCAATCATATTGGGTAACAGAAGACATAACTCAATAATGCATAACAATTTATTGGCACTTCCGTTTTTATACAGGAAATACAGTATTACCTAATTATAGCGATGTATTTCAACGAATGAAAGTTTAAAAAATTGATTTTATGGGCAATGTCGCTTATAATAAGAAATTGCGCGCCTAATTTTGATAAAAGAATAACAAATTACAATATTAATAAAGCGTTATGTAAAAAATTGCTCAAGTTAGATAAAACATATTTTAAATGAAATTTGCGATTATGTTTTGCAAGGTAATAATAAGCATGCATAGGCTTTAATAGTTCGAAAACCTATACAGTTTCAATTATATACGCTATACAGGGTTAGTCACAGTGCGTGGCCTATTAGAAGATCTCGGGAATGACAAGAGGTATTATATCTGTATTGTCCAAAAATTCATACCGAACAGAGTTTATTTCAATATTTGCAATAATATCTTACTAGTAGAGTTTGGGTTAGTTTGAGTTATTACAATCATGAGCGGAAGTTCTTAGTATAGCTACACGAGTGTAGGAAATGTACATTTTTTGTTTACGATCCACTGAATTAGAAAATAATCTTAATTTTTTACTTAAAAAAATTATTTTGGAATTATTAAATAATCTTAATAAAGTTTTCGACCTCAGTTTCATCCAGGAAAATACCACAAATCTCATTCTTTGTGCACGAAGAAATTTTGTTACTTTGGATTATTTTTTCTTAGTTTCCGTGCTAGATATTTTGGGTTTAAGCCGAGTGGTGAGGTTGGGATATAAACCATAAGGCTACCGTATCCACATGTAGCACTCTTCACGCAATAGTGAATCGTCAACACCTACACAATTATTGTAACGATGCGAACCTCTCCCCGAAAGTATCGCAGTGCAGTATGTGCACATTTTTTAAATGGCAGTGGCATAGACACTAAAGCGATATGATATTATATATGGCATTCGACGAGCGATGTGTGCACGAAGATATTGATTGACACGGTTCTTGATGAGCTGTAGGTTGTAATTAGAGGGAAACAGATGTCCTGGGAGTGAGTTCCACAATGATGCAGTGCGCCAGGCAAAGCACTCCTTGCAGAGTGACGTTCTAGGTATTTCCAGTTATATGACAAACGGGTGTTCTCTTGCCCTGTGTCGTGACTGCCTGACAGTCGTTGTAAAACTGTAAACAGAATTTTTTACTTCTGTCACCCGGTCATTAATATAGATGAGGAAGAGAGTGGGTGAAAGTATTGCGCCCTAAGACCCTTCCTCATTAATGGTGAATGTGTCTAAGATGTGTCCATCAACTGCAACAAGCAGGGATCGGTTTTTAAGGAAACTGGCAAGCCAGCTGCCGAAAGGCGCTGGCAGTCCGAAAGGCGTCAGTTTGTTAAGGATTCCGCCATGCCAAACTCTGTCAAATGCCTTCAAAATATCCAACGCAATCGCTCGAAATTCTCCGTAGTTCTCAAAAAATGCCCTACTCCCTATATGAATGACATAGGCCAATATATCTCCGGTCGATCTATGTTTACGGAAGCCGTATTGGTTATCGCCAATTAATTTGTTGGTCTCCAGGTGCTTGCGTAGTTGCTGCTTGACTACACGTTCCATGACTTTGGAGATTATTAGAAGCAAGGCAACTGGGAGATAGTTTGAGGGTGTCCTTTTTTTGTCTTTTTGGAATAGGTTGTTCTCGAGCGACTTCCCAAGAAGATTGGTAAATCCTTTTTCGATAAAAGAGAGAAAAAAGTCTAAAAAAATGGGTGTTAGTTGGTTGGCACAGTTCTTTAACACGATGGCAGGCATTCCAGCCGGCCACGATGCCTTTGGCGTATCTAGCTCTTTGAGGATTTTACGAATACAATGCACGAATCGACACGAATGTGTGGAAATTGGATATTGTGGGGAGAGCCTTGCCATGAGAGACGTTTAAGGTATTTTTGTTTTATTGAGGTGTAAAAATGCTCTCTTATGCACACCCTCGATTGAGGGTAGTGTGGGACTCTCCTCTCTGGGCATACCCACTAAAACTGCACCATCTTCCATTGATGCTAGTGACTTCTTGTCACTCTTACATCATCCTTCATTGACGTGTTGGCCTCCTGTTGTTCTTGATGATTCTAGGCAGGATGTTGTGTTTGTGATATGATGTTTTGGAGTGTGTGTTAGTGGGTTTTTTGGGTTTTTCTATAGTATTTAGCTGCAGTTTTTTAAGTGTTAATATTATTTTGGTGGCTTTTTATTTTTATGATTTTTATATAATTTTTATTTGTTTTTTTTTGTGTTTATGGTGGCCCTCTTACGGTGGTTCTCGTAGGCTTTTCAGCCTTGCTCTTCTTGGCCGATCTTCCCCGTCAAAAAGTGATGTTATAATGGATTTGTGTGATTGAGTACTTGTTCCAAGAATCTACCATGTCTGTTTGTTAGGTGTTCGTGAATTGTTTCGACTTTTAGGTCGACGTGTATGTTAGTGTTGCGAATGTACCATGGTGCATTTGTGATTTGTCTTAGTATTTGGTTTTGGAAAACTTGTAGTTTTTTCTTGTTTGCTTTGCTTGCGTGTCTATGTATGTAATAGCTTTGGGCTTGATAACTTGGTTGTAGAGTAGTAATTTGTTTTTGATTGATATTGAACTATTTCTGTTAAGTAAAGGATAGAAGGCTTGCTTTGCTGCAATGCCTATGTTAATTTTGTTTTGAATATGTTGATTAAATGAAAGTTTGCTGTCTAGGGTTAACCCTAGATATTTGAGAGTTTTGTTCCACCTTATCTCGGTGTTTCCTAGGTTTAAATTTGCAGGTAATCCACGTTTATTGCTAATGAGCATTTACTGTGTTTTATCGTTGAAGGGTCAGTTTGGAGTCCAACCAGACACCCAGATACTTGACACATTTCTTCGCCACAAGACTTCGCCACACAACTTCCTTTTTCTGGTAAAGATGATCATCTCTACCTTGCTGGGATTTGCTCTGAGTTCTTTATCCCTACACCACTGTGAGAACCTTGTCAGTGCTTCCTCCAGAAGCCTCTGCAATATTCTCACCTCAGTACCTTGTGCCATAATCACGACGTCGTCTGCATAGGCCTGTGCATAGACCCCATGCTCTACTCTCAGGATACGTAGGATCTCGTCCACCACTAGGCACCACAGGAGGGGGGGAATTTAGGTGTTGTTGTACCTGTATTTTGAGTCTTGCTGTGTTTTTGAGTGACGATATATGCACATGCCATCTGCATATATTGCGAGTTGTACGTGTGGGTGTCGGGCCGTTTAAGGTAGAGTGCCATGAACACATTTCGGCGAGCATCTTTGCTTTTTCTTTAGCCGTAGTAGCTGCCGTGGCGCCGCGTTCGTCCGTCAAAGCTGGATGAGAGGGTTTTGTAAAGTTATTACTTACTGCCTTTACTACCGGCCAGAAATTCCTGGAGCCACTGGGGCATTGCTCGGAAGAGCTACAATAACTTGTCAATAGGGTTACACACATAGGTGAACAGTACGGGTTAGAACTAAATATTAAGAAGGCTAAGTGCATGGTTATAAGTAAATCCCGTGATCAACACTGTTTGTTATACTGTAAAAACGAAGCTATCGAGAGAGTGGGCTGTTTTCTTACCTTCGTTATAACATCAACGAATCATCTCCAGAGAAATAAAATGTAGGATAGAAATAATCAGAGCAATGTTTACAAAGTGTGGAAAACACTTTCTCATCTGCCGAGATGTCAGCATGAAACTCAACAAGAGAATGATAAAATGTTAAATTTTTCCAATATTAATCTATGGCCTGTGGTGTCGAAGCTTGGACGTTGTCTGTAGCAACAGAAAAAAAGATCCAGAGTTTTGAAATGTGGATTTATCGAAGAATCCTAATAAGTTCCTGGGTTAGTTTGGGACCCGGCCAGGGTCATCAATGAAGAGGTCCTCAGAAAAATGAATTACCAACTAGTTCTTATGCACACCATAAAACAACGTAAACTGGAATACTTGAGCCATATCATGAGAAACCCTGTAAAATACCGCTTAGTGCAACTGTTCCTGCAAGGTAAAGTGGAACGAAGAAGAACCAGGTAGAAGAAGAATCTCTTGGCTCAGCAACTTACGGAAATGGTTTGGCGTGACGTCCTGTTCCGCCTTGCAACCAATAAAGCGCGCATAACCATGATGATATCCAATATTCGGAACGGATAAGGCCGTAGAAGAAGAAGAAGGTACTAGATAAACTAGGTAGTCAAAATAAAGTCTCGGGTTACAGGGCATATAAGAAATGAAAAAGCCGATTAAATAGTTCGAGAAGGCTCTCATAGGACCAGAATCTTACCTATAAATAGAGCATCCATCAAGAGGTGAGTAAAGGCAGATCCTATGGCGGTAGATCTAATTAGTCGTAATACGAAAGCTATTCGAATGGTGGTACCTCTGTAAACTAGTCACTGTCGATTCAAAAGATACTTGAGACCGATAAAGGTGGCAGATGAAACCCTATGCATGCAGCTTCTGCCAGAAGAAGGAGAGAATGGCAATCCTTGTCTTGTGCCATTGCAAAGATGTCGTGAAAGTAGTTGCAGTTTAAACAAATGAGTACAACTGATCCAGAGGCTGTACATGCTTCACTGAGGAACCATTGTCAAGACTATGATGCCTAATTAGAGCTGCGGAATTAGACACCGTTCTTTAGAGATAGGAAGGCTAACAATTGACTTGACAGGTCAACGGGGCACAATCAATTCTGATCTGATCCACATCTTTTAGTACAGCACCAACTCAATAACTATATCTAATTTCCTAACGTTGACACGATTTCGTTTTAATACGGTTCTGTACTATCTATTACACAGTTATTTACGAGTTTGAATTTTCATTATTGTCCTCATTGTGTAACACCATCCATTTATTTAATTCTTCCATTAGTATTCTTTACACGAACTGCTTATTTTGCTAATGGCATTGCCTTCGATTAATTTTTTATTGCAAATCAGTCCTTAAGCAGCAGAAAACAAACACCAATAAAGATGAGAAAAGGATACAACGCATCCTGTCCCCAAAAATTTACATCGTGTTATAGTTGTATTACATGTACTGTTGTTTGTTCACATCAATTTTTAGCGACTTGACAGCAAAATCTGGATTCGATGATCAAGGTTATGTTTCGAAAGTAACGAGGTGTGGTTGACTGAACCAAACTGAAAATTTCGGTATTCGATTACTTTCGGAATGAAAAATCGAATACAATCTCGACATTTGAAAAGTTAAGTATCTGTTCCAGTATCGATTATCACTGGATTCTACGTGAAAACTACATAAAAATCAATGTTTGCCTTCTTTATAAGTCAAAAGGTAACAAAGATATGAGGCGTGCCCGAAAATATTTTCGGTTTTATCCTGTGGTTTTACCTCACATCAGAGCTATGCGAGTTCTGCTTGCGACATCTTTCGTTTCCTGCAAAATCGCATCGCCCGATCATTACTAATGCGAGATACGCCAGAAAACATACCCAAGTAAGACACCCTATATACTATGTTTTACATAAGCGGCTTTCTCGATTTTATTTATTAATTTTTTAAAAAGTTACAAATTTAACCCTTAAATGCATGATTTTTTTATTTTGACTCAAAAAAAAATATTTTTGTCATACGCTCCCAAAAATAGCTATTTTACGGACTCATTTGAGTCCGTAAAATGCTTCTTTTTAGGCCTAGTCCCTAAAAGTCGTCATGGCAACCTTTACGGACTATTCCAAAATTCCTGAATATGTCTAAATGCCAAAAATTTCGAATGACGTGACAAAATTGTCAAATAGTTGCTACGATATCAAATTCTAAGCTAACTTTGTCGTACATTATGATTTCAAAAATTATGATTAATTTGCAAATTTAGGCGTTCTGAAGAATTGCAAAAAGCGTATAAATAAAAATTAAATTTTGGGAGCGTATGACAAAAAATAGTGTCTCGTCCGGAAACAGCAATGATTCGTCCTGAAAAACTCCATTTTAGGTACTTGTAACAAAAATAACTATTTTGATACCCTTTTATGTTCTATAATAAGGGAAAATATTTAAAAAAATCTTAAATTGATAGTATTCTGGATTTTTTTATGTTGCCAAAAATCAACATTATGCATAAATAGAACTTTTTTTTCGATAGCATAGTGTGAAATATTTGGGATATATGAGCATAATAAATATGTATAGCTTTGGATACTTAGTTAGCACAAAGACACAGCACGATTTTATTGGGTATCAAATCCTTTGAAACAGTTATTGAAGTGAAACTTCTTTAGCGAGGGTAAAGTCAGAAAAAATGAAACGCTTATCAAAGTAAGAACCTTATCAAAGTTGAAACGGTTGTCAAAGTGAAACACCCCAAGCTTGTTCCAGGATAGCTAGAGGGTTGAAATTTTCAGAACTTGTAGCCGGGGTAAAATTAGAATCCTGGCGAAAACTGGACCACCCCCACCCCCCCGCATTTGGCCAGGAGCAGGAGAAGAAAAACTAAAATAATTAATTTCCGGAGACGGGAAGAGCTACGGGGTTAATAAAAGTATTATAAAACGAAATAAAGAAAAAAAATTAATAATTAAAAAAAAATAGAGAAACGCAGTTTTCGGCGAAAAAAAAAGTTGAAAATAAGGAAACAGAAAAATGAAAAAAAAATGGCGAAACCGGGGGCAAAAGTTAAGAAACAAAAAGCTTACAAAAAAAATAAAAACTCAATTCCTAATATCTCTTTCAGAACTTTTACTTCAGTTGTGGGCTTACAAAGATGAGGCATATAATTTTTTTTGTTTTGGTTAATCACAAAACTACACAGCACTTGTTACAATTAGCATGCGTAATTCCTTTGCATAAAGGGAATTTGCATCACATTTTGACAGCTTGGAATTACTGGTCAAAATCTCATTTGATCTAGTCTTACTCCCATTGTAGGTATATGATGTGTACGTCCCCTTTTTTGTTCCTCACAAATTTGTGATCCTATACTACTTGGTCTACTTCCGTTAGTACACGATGTTTTACCAATTTTTGTGTGAACATTTCTGCAATTTCACATTAGAAATCGGCTGGTTTAATGGTTACTCGTAGTTCTTTCCTCCACGTACGCTCCTATGTAAACACCAGATCTATTAAGTGACCATTTTCTGCTTACCAAATTGATTTTGTAAAGTCCCATTTTGCTGTCTAGCAAATCTACCTTACCCATATGTCTATTATACTCTCCGATAATGTTTGGGTATGCTATTTCTACAGTACCTTTTTTCTTTCTCATATATTTTGACTTTTGATATTGGTTGTTTACCTACAAATGAAGATAATAAAGTAACATACTTCTTATCCTTCCATATAACAGATGAAATGTCAAACTCCATCGACACAGACAACATATTCCTCACTGCTACCACGAGGTTCGACTTCGAGTGTTTGTTTTTTAGGTGATTTGCAATTGAGAATACGGATTCTTCGAATGGTTCCCGAAGAACAAATGCCTTCTTTAGTAAAGTGCGTCATTAGTGGTATGCTGGTATAATAATTATTATAATAGAGCCGAGAGCTGAGAAGAATATTGCATGTAAGTCCTAAATATTCCTGATTAGTATCTTCATCACTCTTCTCCTGGCCGGCATTCATTTCAAACCTGTATGCATATCCAGAAGCTTCTGTCAAGACGAAAAGTTTAACACCCCACTTATGGGCAGGTACTGATCCATGTAATGGTGCACTTTTGTTGAGCACATTAGCTCATCTAAGCTTAGATGGGATTCCATTGAAATTGAAGAATACTTGTGATTCAGGAAGTCAGTAAATAGACGGATTTTATGTACCCTGTCACTTTCTGGCCACGGAAATAAAATTAGTATTATCATTGACATGAAGAAATTGGCGATTTTTCTCAAACTTGTTTTTCAAATTCTTCAGATTTTGACAACATCAAAATAGAGCAGAAGGCAAGCGAGCCAAGGACATCTACAGTGTCATTCTAATAAGCTGCCTTATTTCTTGTTCAGAAAAAACTGTCTGCCTGTCAGATTTCGAGTGAACCGCATACAAATTAATTTCTTCAACATTTTTTTACAATATACTCGTTAAAAAAATATTTGAAGAAATGATAAGGGGTCCAAGCTGAGATACATCCGCATTCACTTTGCAATTTCCGTGAAAAAGTAGTTGATCCTCATTGCGAAGCAGCTCTTTCTTTCGCTAAATAATATTTTTGGAAGTCACATTTTTTGGTTGCATTGTTTTTGTCGATTTTTTTGGTGATTCAACAACAGGGTCTTCTTCTATTTCTTCTGTATTTTCTTCTCTGTCGTGCATGCTTTCTACAGCCTCTTCAGGTCTGATAAATACTCCGGGTTCATCAAACTGGCCGTATCACTAAAATCGCCTTCATCTTCTCTATCCAGGCCAGCGAATTCTTTCCAAAACTGAACAATATCCTCTTCGGCGAGTGGTCGCTCTTTATTTCCCATAATATTGGACCTAGAATATAAATTATTCATCATAAATTAACATTCTTTTGATGCATATTTTTCCTCATGGCAACAAAACCAACGAAATTATGCGTTCTTACAAGATACCAAACTAATAAACCCCGCAGGAATTTCTTAGAACACAAATGAGTATTTTCGACAAGAATTTCATCCAAAATTATAACTATCTAGAGCAGTGGTTCCCAACCTTTTTTTATTGGCAACCCTTTTTAGATTTTTTGAACATGTACGCGACCCGCCGCGCCGCGTTGCGCCGGTCGTCCCAAACAGCGCCGCAGCCAATTTGGGCCAAAATGATTACATATTTTTGCAAAAATCCTTTACCACATTGCCAACGCTACTTTAATAATTATTCGACTATCATGGATTTTTTTACAAGTTTTTTTTTTATTTAGACATAAAAATATTCCTGATCTTTAGTGAGTTGATGGGGAGATAATTACCCCCATTATCCCCCGAAATAACGGTTTGAAGAAATATATTGTAGGACTTAACAAAAGTGATGATATTTTTTTATAAGTATATTTAATGTGATTACTGAGCTTGCATCTGCGTAATAGGTTGTATTATTCTTGACGGAGTTTTTATCAAAACCAATCTTATGTCATCTGGAATATCTAACTTATTTCTGGCTTCTATCTCGTCCTGCAGAAGAGTTGAAAATCTGCTTTGCAAAGAGATAACTAGAAGCAAAAATATCACTAATGTTTCAAAAGAAAGCATGGACACTTTGAGATACGAATGAGGAATAGAACAACAAAATCGATCAACGATTTTAGCAAGTCTCTGATCAATAACTTAACAGTACTAATTACTATATAAAAATCTCAATAAATTACCTCGATACTACTTAACGAGAAGAGATATCTTTAGAAGAACCAACTTAATTATGTAACAATTTATATGTAAAAATTAAAGTATAAATATCCACTAAACTACGCTTAGCTTATTCCCTTGGCCAGCTGGAATATAGAAGACTTCTAAAATGTCTTCAAAATCCTAAACTAAAAGGGATTTACTAAATAAAATAAATAGAAATATAGCCGCACCAAGCAAGGAGAGTTGAGCTCAAGTCTACCGATATCGGGGGAGAAGTTTTAAATATTTTTATTAATTTTCTTCCATGGGTTTGACAAGCAGATACAATAAACTTAGCATAAATAGTTGTTTATTTTATAGCATATTTTTATATATCAACTAGAATGAAAGCGATCAAAGGTTTGCAGGGCGTTAGAGGACTGCCTTTTTCAAAAAATAACACTAGAGAAGGTTAGAGTATTTCTTGAAGCAATATTTCAGAATATACTTCTCGGTAATTGTCTTTAGAGTCATCACTAGGAAAATTTAAAGTCTTAGCACGATGGAGCAAAAACCAAATTATAGATACAGGTAGGGCTAACACTTAATAATTTAAATAGATCCTACTAGGACTCGCCGATACCTTCAGCCTTTCGTATCTGAAAAGCTACCGGACTGGACTCCAGTGTAGATGGACGAGCTAGATGAACCTCTCAGCTGGGAAGATCAGTTTATCCACAAAACTCTCGGCCTGGTCCACTTCGGATAAGACGGCGGGCTCCTGCTCAAGAAAAGAATTACCCAGAATAAATCGGCATCAGTCCCTCAGAAAGACTCTGGTGAAATAACAAACGATTTTTTTAGCCATGCTACTAAAAAGCACATGGGTCGAATTAACCTTTTAAATAAAAAGGGTATCACACCCCCTTTCACACGGTGTTTCACAACCGCATAGTCGGTATTCGAACAACAGATACACGTTACTACACCTCTTTAATCTAGCAAAAGAACCATCTGGTGACCATCCAACAACAGTTAAGACTTAATCGCCACAAGGCACCTTTTCGAAGGCAAGTTCTGAACGACAAGGGACTCAACTTTAACGTCCTTTGTTATATATCCTATTTTCGTGTCCATCTGTGAAAACGCTCCCTGTCAAGCGTTTAGATAGTGCTGAAACCCACTTGACGTAATAAGGTTGCGACAATCGATGCCACAATTTAACGAATACACAGAGAAAATCGAAATATAATATTAAAATACATATACAACGTTACAAGTCATCATACCACTTCTTGGCATTTGAAACTGCATACCCTTGATTTTTTTTTTTTGAGGAAGCGATATTTTACTACAATCTTAGAGGATATTGAAAACATTGCTAATCTGGGCGACATTCCTGATGGTATAGTTATTATTTTCCAAGGCCACTTTTCTTATAAGACTGATTGCGTCCCCGGCGACGAGTATGCTAATAATCCAGATCATTTGAACCATAACTAGCTATCAGTTGAAGCCGAGTACTATTTTGAAAAGGATCACCAAACGAAACGTTCTATTATATATACACCTTACGAATGGGACGATGAAGATGATCTTCCCCTCTCCACAAATATTCAATCTAAACTCGAAAATGTAAATTGGAAAAAGAGTGATCTTCAGACCAATATTTTAGAGAAATTTACCACCCTAACCCCATCATTAGCACTAAATGCAGATAGTTCTCCATTTGCAGTTTTTTGAATTAATGGTATCGCCTGATATTGTAGCACATCTGGATAAATTTTTGAGCATGTACAAAACTGTGAATCTCGACTGTACTATATATACGTGTTTGTTGGAATTTTACTTTTATTCAGATATGTGCCTTTACCGAGAAGACGAATGCACTGGGAAGAAAGCGAAGACGTCCACAACAAGCTGGTGTTCCAAGTTATACAACGTAATAGTTTCGAAGAAATGTCTAGTATTTTTCATGTTGCCGACAACGACAATTTGCCCGAAGATGCTGAAATTGATAAAATTCGACCTCTTATTGACAGTTTTAACAAACTAAAACAGAGTTTTATCCATAATACTGACACACAATTTAGGCACTCGACGCACGTTTCGCTAACCAGGTTAGCATCATCAGGAGATTAAAACTGATATTGTATGTCATCAAATAGGATGACATATATCACTGATAGCTATACTTAGATCCATTGTGCTCTCGTCATGCTACCTTAAAACTTTAGAGATAATGATAAAGAACAAATTGGAGTGGTTTGTTGAAAATAGAAGGATTTTTCCCTGGTTTCAGGTTAGTTGTAGGAAGGGTATGGGGATTGCTATTGCCCAGGCCATTCTAATCTCCGATATTGTATTTTGCTCTGGGATTAAATAAAATTGTCCTAGCTGTCTTTCTACATCTTAAACCAGCGTATGATCATGTCAATATTTATAATTTATATAAGAAACTGATTCAACAGATACCACTCAGTAACTTAATATTCAACATATTAGAAAACAGAACGTATTATCTACAAATAATAATTGAGATTTAATAAGTTCGCTACATAAAAGCTCAGGGGCCCCTCAGTGGTCACCATTAGGCACAACTTTGTTTAATTTATATACTGGATATACTAAAAATAGTTAAAAAATGGTATTTAAGTCATAGCGTTTGCAGATGACCTTGTAATTTATACGGAGGATAGGGATTTACCAATAATGCAAGGAATAATTAATCGGGTTGAGGTTCAGGAGAAAAGTCTGATCTTGTCATTGAAAAATGCGTGACATTACGGCTAACTAAGGGCCATAGACACAACAGTCCAATAATTCATATTGACAATCAACTTATTCCCGTTCAAAATCAAATATTTAGGTATTATATTAGATAAAAACTTAAAGTGGAAAAAACATATTGAAAATATTCCTAATAAATGTAGCAGGGACATGAATATTATGAAATTTATCTGTAGAATTTGGTGGGATGCTGATCCTCGAACTCTTCTTATGGTATTTTCTTTAGGTGGGTTGGATCTCATTAAGACTTTGGTGGCATCTTTCTGAAACCAAGAAGTAGGATTTCTTTTAAGAAGCTGGATACGATGTTCTATCAGGCACTACGATTAATTCTGGGAAATCAACCCCTGTAAATGTTTTGGTGAGTTTTAATCATCTCCTGATGATGCTAACATGGTTAGGGATATGATATTATTATCGCCATCTTGTCAAAGTCTATTCAAAACTTGACAATTTTGCAAGAGCTTTTTACTGTTTTATTTACTGTTTATTTACTAACCATTTTCGACCATCGACCATTTTTCCAGTTTCCTTTTGGGTTTTCAGCTTCATTAAGGTCACTATACTAGCACTTGTGCTGTTTACACCCTGGAGCCAGATCAAGCGGCTCCAATTTAAGAAGATTTGTAAATAAATGTGAAGAAAGAGGCAAACATTTGTAAAGTAAACATGGTTATGTTAGCTAAACGAACGTCGAATGCAAAAATTCTGTTTCGATATTGTGGATAAAATTATGTTTTAATGCATGTTGCCGAAGATTCCAAACCCCAACATGCCAACATAGCCTTAACAAGAATTGTCTGAAATATGCGCAAGTTGATCCGATATATCTGTGGATGATGTGGGTGATGCGGGTGACAAGCAATATATCAAAGTAAAACCAATTCACTTTGGTTATAAGCTTGAGTTGCTGCCCTAAAATCCGGATACTGTTTGCAACTTGAAATTTATCAAGGCAGAAAAAAAGATTAAAAAAAAACAAACAATGACTCTTGGAGAATCAGTAGTAACTAACTTTGCGGCGCTCTTACAAGAAAATGATTCAGGGCTGAGATTTTCATTTTATTTTGAATTTTTTTTTACATCCTAACTAATTTGTAATCTCGGTAACAAAGACTTTGGTGCCCCAGACATACAGAATGGAAAAGTCCTGTAAAGAGCCACGCATTTATGAAGAAATTTGGCAGAGGTGAAATGAACATGGCCGAGAATATTTATAACAAAATAGTGGGCGTGCGTTAGTAAAATAATCGTATAGTAACAATACTTGAACATGGAAGAGATCCTTTACAAAAGTGCTGAAGTAGATATTCCCCTACAATCAGTACATGGGACGGGTTGATCAACTGAACAACCACGTTCCAAACTTCAAAATATCAATTAGAGGTAAAAAATGGTACATTCCTATTAATTTTTGGACATTTGTCATTTACGCATCAAATGTATGGAATTCAGCTAGACCATATGGTTGTACTAAAGATAATTTGTAATTTAGGGCAAAATATTAGGGGAGAACTTCTTTGTAAATATGAGCAGAAACCATCCGTAGCGAGAAGAAAGCGATATTTTGTAAGATATCCCGAAGCTTCTTTCGATAGGCATCTCATAGAAATTCAAGATGGAAGAAGACGTTGTCAGAGATCTATCTATCTATTTAGCCTTCTTCGGTCCAGCTTTGGACATAGGCCTCCCCCGTCTTTTCCACTCTTCCCTGTTTGTCGCCATGTTCATCCATCTAGTTCCAGAGTGCTTCTTCAGGTCATCCGCCCATCTCATTTCGGGTCTTCCTCTACTTCTTTTATTTTCCCAGGGTCTCCAGTTTAGAATGCATTTGTTCCACCGTTTGTCTTTTTGTCTGATATTGTGACCGACGAATTTCCATTTATTTTGCTATCTCTTTTCTAACATCTCTTACTTTCGTTTTATTTCTTATCCACTCGTTTCTCTTTCTATCTATCAGTTTTACATGTACATTTGTCTTTCCATTGATATTTGTGCTTTTGCTACTTTATCCATGATTTTCTATGTAAGTGTCCATGTTTGGGATGCATAGGTGAGGAAAGGGAGTACACATTGATTATATACTTTGGTTTTGAAGTATTGTGGATATTTTTTATTTTTTAGGATGTAGCTTAATTTGCCGAATGCTGCCCAACCCATTCTAACTCGTCTCTTGATTTCTGCTGTTTGGTTTTCTTTGTTGAGTTTAATAATTTGTCCCAGATATATGTATTCATCGACTTGTTCTATTTTTTCTTGGTCTATTCTGATTGTGATGTCTTCATCAGTGTTCGTCATGGTTTTAGTTTTGGCGTAGTTCATATTAAGACCTATATTTTTAGCTGCTGGGTCCATTTCTTCCAGCATTTCCGTCAGATCTTCTTTCTTATCTGTTATCAAGGCGTTATCATCCGCGTATCTTAGGTTGTTCAGGTGTTGTCCGCATATTTTCATACCTTTTTCTTCCCAGTCTAATTTTTTAAAAACATCTCTAGTTTAGGTGATATTGTGTCGCCCTGTCTGACACCTCTTCTTATGTGTATTGGTCTTGTTCCCTCATGGATTTTAATTGTTGTTGTTGCTTCGCTATATATATTGGTTATTAGGTCTGTCTGTCTGTAGTCTATTCTGCTATTAATTAGCGAGCTTTTCACTGTCCAGTGTTTAACACTATCAATACCCCAATCTAATCTGGGGATCTAATAGTGGGATGTGATATTCGTTGGCTTTTTCTATTAGGATTTTCATTGTTAATAGGTGGTCGCTCGTGCTGAAACCCTTTCTGAAGCCGGCCTGTTCTTTCGGTTGGTATCCGTCGAATTTTGTTGTTAGCCTAGTGGTTAGTATTTTTCTGAAGAGGTTATAAACTACATTAAGGAGTGTTATATGTCGATAGTTTTTTAGGTCAGTTCTATCACCTTTCTTATGTAGGATGATGGTTATTAATCTATTCCAGTTGTTTGAGATTCTTTTATCATTTAGTATTTTATTTAGGAGAGTATGGAGAGTATCAACCACAGTTTGTCTACCATATTTTAGCATTTCTGCCATTATTCCGTCTTTTCCATGTGCTTTGTTATTTTTCATTTCTTTCAGTGCCCTCTTTATTTCCGATTTGCTTATTTCAGGTTGTAGTTCTGAGTTTACGTTCTTTATTTTATTTTGGAGTTGTTTTATGATTTCTTCCGGTGGTTCCCTTTTTGTTTGGTATAGTTCTGTATAAAATAGTTGTGTGATATTTATGATAGCCTCTTTAATATTGGTTTCTATGCCGTTCATGTCTTTTATTTTATTTATATCATATCTACCTACTGTTGGTCTTAAGCATTTCATATTTCTGTTGTTTTCTATAACTCTTTCTATTTTTATTTCTTGGTTCTTTCTTTTGTTTTCTTTTATCATTTTCCTGATAGTCTCATTCATTTCTACGTATTCTATCGATTGCCTTTTCCCTTCTTTGCTCATGTTCCGTCTTTCCTCCATGAGTTTCTTTGTCTCTGCTGTGATGCAATTTTCCCTCTCTTTTCCTTTTGTGCGATTTCTTTCCCTACTTTAATCATGGTTTTTGTTAGGGTATCGTTTATTTAACTTATATTTCCATTATCACTGTTCAGGTTTTGTGTTAGTTGTTCTTTTAGCCTCTCTTTATAGTCTCATTTTGTGCAAGTTTGGTCATGTCCAGTTGCTCGTTTTTTCCATTAAGTTATCTTTTCATTTCAAAATTGCTATCAATACATATCTTTGTTCTGGCCATCCTATGATCGCTGCCTGTGGTGAATCTGTTCAGGACTGTTACATCCTTAGTGATATATTTTTCAGTACTTAGTATGTAATCGATTTAATTGTTCGCTGTTCCATTAGGGCTGAGCCATGTCCACATTCGGTGCAGTTTCTTTTTATAAAACGAGTTCATTGCGTATAGGTGTTTTTCCTCTAAATAATTCATTAATGTAGTGCCCCTATCATTTATCTCGCCGTACCCAAAGTCCCCTATCCTAGTTTCTTCTTTGTTCAGTTTCTTACCTAATTTGACATTGAAATCTCCATAGCCTTTGAGTTAGTTTGGGTTCATAGAATATTTAGATGTTCTCGTCATCGTAGGTTGAAGTGGAGGCGTACACTTGAATAATTTTAAGTGATTTGCATCTCATTTTATGTATGAGATAGGCAACACGATCTGAGACTCCCTTACGACGTGTTTACTTATGGCTTTGTTTATGATGAATTCTACTCCAAAGTTACTGTTATCTTCGTTGCCTTTATAGTATAGTAGGTTACCGGGGTTCAATTTTATTCGATTTGCTATTTTTCTTCGAGTTTCTGACAAGCATATGATGTCCCACTTTATTCTTGTCAGCTCTTCCTTCAGTTCATTTATATTTTCGTAATATTGTATATTCCTATTGTTAGGTTGATCACTTTTTGTGATTTTGGTTGTGTTAGTCTTCTTTGTGATTTTTTGAGCTTTGCTATCGAGAGCGAATTTTTGCCTCCCCAGATTCCGTGAGGCAGAGCATAGAGGTGTGGGATTCGGGAGTTTTCCCACCCACCTGCGGACCATTTCCGTTTGTTTTAAAATTCGTCATGATATGTACAGGGGGTAATGGCAGGTAAAACACCACGCTTGCCAGTCGGGTTGGTGAGTTTCGATTCAGCGGCCCATTTTGGGACAGACGCTGTTTGCAGCCGCCCATTTTGGGACAGACGCTGCAGTGCTAGTTTTGGTCCGCCCCGGGTATTTCATTTCCCCGGTACTACCCATATCTGAGAGGCATTCCCCTATCCGCCACCTGGGGAGGCGTCCGATGGAGGAACCCTGCACGGGAGTTGTCAGAGATATAAAAATAAAACCTATAAATAGTGCGAATCATGCAAAGTTCCTCTTCCATATGAGTGTTTTTTTGAATATCATAATAACAATAATTATTAGTTTATTTCGCAAACTTATTCACTATATTTTTTCAATAACGGTGTTCGTGTCACAGAAATTTGTTTCTTTTTTTCATTTTAGAACGCCCAAGGAGTCGATTGTCCCACCCATATTTTGCAGACTTCAAAAAATACTTAACTATACAGGAACGCGCCAAGGTGCAAGGAGTGCACCGCACACGGGCGACATATTTCAGGGGCGGCAAAAAGCGCCTCGTTCTTCATAATAATAATAATAATAATCATAAAAAAACGTTTATTATGTTAATTAAATAATTGTGGATTGTAAAAAATTAACCGAAACGTCATTACAAAATCAATTTTTATTTTACAATTTAAACTTCTGATCCTACAAAAAAAGAAAACGATATCAATGCATTAGATTTGTGCGATGAAATTGAAAATCTTGCACCATATATTACAGAAAGAAAAAATATTAATGCATCAACGGTTCTGGATTATTTATTTTCACATTTTTTTCCAAATATTACGGTAGAATTAAGAATATTTTTGTCCATGCCTGTAACTGTAGCCTCTGGAGAAAGATCGTTCTCCAAATTAAGACATTAAAAATTAGTAAAAATCAACCATGCCTCAAGCTAGAAACTAAAATAAAAACGGATGTCAAAACAGCCATGAAAAAGACATGTTCCACATCTAGAAAACCCAGACAAACACAAATTTGTAAGGAAACGAAAGACCTTATGGATAAAAGAAGAAAAATTATTAAAGGCACCCCTGAACATAAAGAGCTAAATAAAATTTTAAAGACGAAAACCAGAGATGATCTGAGACACTACAACACAAAGTCTGGAGCCGATCAATGACAGTTTGTGATAAAAGGGGCTGCATTGTATTGGCTGGCAGGAACGTCAAACTGGTGAGAGCAGTTTGATTACGGGGAGTGACGCCCCCACCATTCCGAGTTGCCACGGGATGTGGCCCATCAAATCCCATCATCCTCCTCCAGGCTGGAGAACACCAAAGTACAAAGTCTGGAGCTGATCACTGGGGAGTGATCCAACAAACCCCATCTTTACCCCTGTCAGACTAGGGACCGCCAAAGGAATGAGTCTGAGGCCGATGCTTGGAGTGGAAGCGGCCCTAGGTGGTAGATGCATAAGCCTACTCGCATCGTCCGGTGGCGGAACGTGATTTGGGAAAACCACTTAGCGCTTCCCAATTCTGGTGGGGTGGCCACCAGAATTGGGAAGCGCTAAGTGGTTTTCCCAAATCACGTTCCGCCTCCGCGCTGGTGGTCCCGGGTTCCACAGTAGGAATATATGGACATGATGGTGCTTCCAGGATCAAAATATTCCGGAAGTAAACTCCCCGGCCATTCGGATCTCCGGGCGCTGGGTGGCCCTGGGAGCCCTTCATTCCGCATTTCACAGACACCAAGGATACCGAACCAATTTAGAATAGATTTCTGCATACATAAGAGGCATAAATACAAACATAAATTCGGTACACCAACATCTACAAGCAAATAGACCACACATATTAGCCCTTACAGAAACACAAGTATGTTCTACAACAACAACAGTGAACTACCTCTATCCTGGTTACGACTTACATACACGATTTAGATATAAGTTCGAATTGTTCGAAGCGATCTTTCATGTCACCGCGAGGAAACACTCGAACCGAACAACCTTGACGTCATGTTTATGTGTACCAAAGCTTTTTCTCAACACTAGCTACCACTTTTGACTCAATACAGGTCGATCGCCCCAGTTCAGAAATAATCGTTCTGGGAGACTTCAATGCCCACAACACCAACTGGCTCAAACATCACAACAAGACCGACAACGAAGGTAGAGAAGCTGAAGCATTTGCCATCAGCTGCGGGCTTACTCAACTTGTAGACGAACCAACTCGAATCTCAGAGAGGGGCGAATTCGCCGCCCTCCTGGATCTTTTTCTGACCACCAATCCTGACCAGTACAAGGTTACAGTTGGTCCGCCATTAGGTACCTCCGACCACAAATTTATTACAACGGTTTGTGAATTGCCACCCATACAGAAGGATCCACCATTGCCTCGCAAAATTTGGCATTACAATTCTGCAAACTGGGACGATCTAAGGCAGTTTTACCTAGATTTTCCTTGGCTCGACGTCTGCTTTGCCACTGACGACCCGTCAGACTGCTGCGAAGAGATCATGCAAGTAATCTCCTCAGGAATGGAAGCATACATCCCAAATTCCATTAAGTTACCATCAAAAGGAAAGCCCTGGTTCGACAAAAGATGCGAAAGAGCTGTAGGAAGGAAACATCAAGCCTATAAGTACTGGCAGCAAAATCAGACCGCTGAAAATCGCAATTATTTTATCGAAGCGAGAAACGAGTGCAAGCGTGTGATCGACGAAACTAAGGACCAACCCAATCAAAAGATCAGGAATAAACTTTTGCAATGCCCCAGTGGTTCCAGGAATTTCTGGTCGGTAGCAAAGGCTGTAAGTAACAACTTTACAAAAACGTCTCTCCCACCTTTGACGGACGAACGTGGCATCACGGCGGCTACAGCCAAGGAAAAAGCAAACATGCTCGCCAAAATGTTTTCATCGCACTCTACCTTAGACGTGCCCCAAGACAGGACTCTCCCCACTATACCGAACATCAACACTACCATGGCAGAAGTCAAGTTTTCTCACCGTGATATTCGCAAAATCCTTAAAGAACTAGATACGCAAAAGGCATCGGGACCGGACGGAATACCTGCCATCGTGCTAAAGAACTGCGCCAACGAACTAACACCCGTTTTTTCCAGGCTTTTTTCTCTTTCTTACAGAAAAGGGATTTACCCATCCTCTTGGAAAGTCGCTCGAGTGCAACCTGTTCCAAAAAAAGGCAAGAAAACCACGCCCTCAAACTATCGCCTAGTTGCCTTGCTTCCAATAATCTCCAAAGTCATGGAACGTGTAGTCAACCAGCAACTACTCAAGTACCTCGAGAGCAACAGAATAATCAGCGGTAATCAATACGGCTTTCGCAAAGATAGATCGACAGGAGATATATTGGCCTATGTCACTCATATATGGAGTAGGGCAATTGAAAACTACGGAGAGTCTCGAGCGATTGCGTTGGATATTTCAAAGGCATTCGACAGAGTTTGGCATGACGGACTGCTCAACAAACTGCCGGCCTTGAAACTGCCCGCCTCTCTCTGCAGCTGGCTGGCCAGTTTCCTTAAGAACCGATCCCTACACGTTGCAGTCGATGGACACATCTCGGACACATTCACCATCAACGCGGGCGTGCCTCAGGGCGCAATACTTTCACCAACTCTGTTCCTCATCTATATTAATGACCTGCTGATCGAAACGAATAATCCTGTTTACAGTTTTGCAGATGACAGTACCCTTGTCTCCCACTTTAGATCAGAAAACCCCTTACCAGCGACTGAGACTCTTCACCGCAGACAGGAGCAGATTACAGCAATTAATCAAGACCTGGAGAAAGTTGAAATTTGGGGCGACCGAAATTTGGTCCAGTTCAATGCAGCAAAGACCCAAGCAGCAACGTTTACTAAGAGGGCCAATACAGCGGACCCTGACATCATTATGGCAGGATCGACCGTTCCTTCATCCTCGTCAATCGGGCTGCTGGGTGTCTCGGTCAACAGCAATATGTCATGGCATGACCATGTTGCTAACATCGCAAAATCAGCCTCCCAGAAGCTTGGTGCGCTATTTCGCAACAAAAAACTCTATAAACCGCAGCAGTTGCTCTTGCTGTACAAAGCGCAAATAAGACCGTGCTTAGAATATTGCTCACATATGTGGGGTGCCGCACCAAAGCATACCCTAAAGCTGCTGGATTCCATTCAGAAGAGGGCTGTGCGTCTCGTCGGCGATCCGGAGTTGACCCGGAATCTGATAGTCTGGAACATCGCAGACATGTGGCCGAGATGTCTCTGTTTTACAGATACTTTCACGGCAGATGTTCCCAGGATTTGGCCCGCATAATCCCGCCCCTGGCAACTCCTGTCAGACAGTCCCGACAGACGGCAGGAGGCCACCAGTTCGTCGTACAACTAGAAACACCTAGAACATCGCTTTACCAGAACTCCTTTGTCTGGCGCACTGCATCACTGTGGAACTCACTTCCAGGACATCTGTTTCCCACTAATTACGACTTACAAATATTCAAGAACCGCGTGAATCAACATCTTCGCACACACACCGCTCGTCGAGCGCCATAGGATCTCCCTTTAGTGTGTGTGCCACTGCCATAAAAAAAATGAACTAGTAAAGTCAGTTATTGAAAACAATAAAAATATGAAAGTTCTTAAGACGATTAACACAAAGGGACGACTCAGAGTACATCAATTAAAAGACACCAGAAGAAAAAAGTGAGCTAATAAATATTACCGAGAATTTCTACAGTTTATCAAGAAACGATTCCAAAACCACCAGAGGCAGACAACAGAAAAATTCTTAATGTTGGATCCGAGGAATTGCCCGACATCACCATAGAAGAAATACAATTAGCACTATCCCAAATGAAGAGCGGGAGAGCACCAGGAGATGATGGTATTACAAGTGAAATGATGAAGCTGGGCGGAATTGAGTCTATCAAAATCGTCTTCAACAAATGCCTGACACAAGGTATTATTTCAGAAACATGGCAGAACGCTCATGTAATTCTATTACACAAAAAAGGTGATAAGGTAAAAATAGAAAATTATCGACAGATAAGTCTACTTTCACATCCATACAAATTGCTAACCATAATTATAACAAATAGACTTACCAACAAATTAGATGATTACCAACCTCCTGAACAGGCTGGATTCCGTAAAGGCTTTAGTACAATTGAACATATTCAGTCAATCCGATCATTAGTAGAAAAATGCAACGAATACAACGAACCACTACACCTTGCTTTCGTTGACTATAATAAGGCATTCGATTCCGTAGAGCTGTGGGCTATCTTCGAGGCCTTAAACAATGCAAGAGTTGATTCGAGATATAAAGATCTATTATATATATAACAACGCAACGTCAATAATAAAAATAGCAGAAGATATAGAAACTAATAGTCAAAGTCAAAGTCTTTATTCATGCTATTACATTAAAAAATGCTTGCACACGTCGAAATAAAAAAAAAGGAAATTACTAAATCTAATAAAGCAACAACACAAGCTACAAATACAATACAATACAGTTCAAGACAAAACACTGTTTGGACAAATTATCACAAAAAAAAATAGAGCAAAACCAAAAACAGCACAACAAGATTGAAAGTGGGAAACCATCAAATCACCACAAACAAACACAGTAAGCGTGCTTCAACACAAATGTTGAAACAAGTTTTCACATATTGAAACTGACATTATCGAGACGGTCCTTATAGAACTCGTCCACAGAGTAAAATACTCTATTAAGCAAAAAATGTTTTATCTTTGAAATAAAAGATTTATCAGGGAGATCTCTTGCCACTTGAGGAATCTTGTTATACATTTTCGGTGCGTGATAGTTAATTGAAAATCTTGACTTATTTATTCTATGGTAATCAATTACAACATTCCCATTATTTCTAGTCGCACGTGAATGCACAGTGTTCAATCTCGTATATTGATCCAAATTTTTTCTAATATACTTTAAGCACTCCAGTATATACATACCAGGAAATGTCAGTATCTTGTTTTTTCTAAAGGCACCTTTGCAATCTGCTCGATAAGGCAATTTGTTTACTACTTTTATGGCTTTACGTTGCAGAGAAAACACTCTAGTGGCGTCCGCCGCATGTCCCCAAGCAAGCAAAGCATAGGATATTTTTGCCTGAACTATTGCATGGAAGGTCATCAGAAGAACCTTTCCGGAGACATTATCTACCAGATTTCTCAATACGAAAACGCTTGAGGATAATCCACCCGCCAATTGATCAATATGTGACTGCCAACTCAACTTTTGATCAAGCCAGACACCGAGAAATCGCACACTGCTCGGGTTATTTTCAGAATTAAAAGAGGTTTTAAGAGTGAAGATCATAGTTTCAGTCTTTGATATATTCAAACTAAGGTTATTTGCATGGAACCAGTCAGTGACTCTAGACCGTTCACCGCCCAATTTCGTCTCCAACTCCAAAGCATCCGTGCCTCCAGCAGCAGTAGATGTATCATCTGCAAACAAGATAAAATCAACACTGGGATCGCAAGCTACCAAGTCATTAACATATATCAGAAATAGGAGCGGCCCCAGCACAGACCCTTGAGGAAAACCCAAATGTATAGGTTTTAGGCCTGATGTACGATTTTTATAATCCACGAGCTGAAGACGATTTGTAAGATAAAATGAGAGCAGGTTAAGACTTTTAGTGGAGAAATTGTAATATTGCAGTTTGGTCATAAGCATATCGGGCGAAACACAATCAAAAGCCTTCGTTAGATCACACAGTCATACAGTAGCAAACCCACCATTAGAAAAAGCATCCGAAATAATCGAAATGAGCCTATTTCTCGCCATGACAGTTGACATCCCAGGCCTGAACCCGAGTTGCTGCTTGTTCAAAATGGCTGCTAATACTACAGAGAGGCACCAGAGAGATCGGACGATAATTTGACACCTCGTCCCGATCACTTTTCTTATAAACAGGCACTACTCGAGATACCTTGAAAACTGAAGGATAGACACCCACCCTCTTCAAGACAACAATTTATCAATTTCGTTAAGGGATATACAATTATATTAGCAATATACTCAATGATCTTTGTATTGTACCCATAATAATCTTTCCTAGAAGAGTTCTTCATTGAAAAAATGATATCACGTATTTCATTATATGTTACTTCTTCAAAATCAAGCACAGGAATGTTATTTACATTTAGATTTAATTTATGCAAAAACTGTTGAGATGATATATCTGTTTGAGGTATTTCGTTGATAATATTTGAAGCTATATTTGTAAAAAAATCGTTAAAACAATCCGACTCTATGTTGCAAACAGCTTCTCCTTTAGGTATTTTTTGCCTGAATTTATTTATAATTTGCCAAGATGCTCTCGAAGGATTTCCAGAACCCATAATAAAACCATCATTTGCTACAATTTTCTTACCTCGAATTTTACTACGATATTCCCTGCGAAAATCTTTTATGTTTATTCTTAATATATTGGAATTTGTACGTTTGTAGAGTGACTGCATAAATGTCAATGTGTCTCTCATTATTTTTAACTCATCATCAAATAACTCTATGACACAGTCACCTCTGAGAGATCTCTTTATAGTTTTCACAGGAAATGCGGTCAGCATGCACCCATTCAACATACTCAAAAACATTTCACTCTTTTTCTCGGCATCGTATGGACTAGTTAAAAAATCCCAGTTAAGATTGCTCACTAAATCCTGGAGAGTGGAGAGACCCAAGGACGTAACAGGCCTGCAGGCAACAGGTAGGTTTGGCAGTTTTTCACAACGAACATTCATTTCGAGAGTTACGCCCAAATGGTCAGACAGCACCCAATCGAATGTAGATGACAGATAATCACCCACCTCCAGGTTGCAGAAGACATTGTCGAGGCATGACTTGCCTCGAGTAGGCGAACCAATTGTGAAATGCAAGCCGAACGTTCTCATAAGATCAACAAACCGCAACGTACTCTGGTCATTTGTACTAAATTTCAGATTAAAATCACCATACACAATTATTGTCCTGTTCCTACCCAACACCAGAGATAAGAGATTATTGAAAATATTCATAAATGAATGAAAATTGCCCTGGGGTGACCGACATATTGTTAGCAGTATCAGATTATATTTTGCAGATTTCAGGGTACAAATCTCACAGTCAAATTCAACAGAAAGGCACTGGAGCTCATTTGGAACACTGAACAGATCAAAACAATCATTCCGAACAAATGTAGCAACACGCCTTGCTACTTAGAAAGAGAGGGCTATATAAATTGGGGCAACTGTTAGGGGCAGCCGTTGAGAATTGCAATTCCGGTGAATATGCCAGTAAATATACAAATCTGAGGTATGTGAAAATTGTCACCACAGATCCTTCTTTGCCGCGCTCGGAGTGTTCTGGTGTTATTGCTGATAATGATAATAAAAATAATCTCAACCTAAATCTTAATACTACGGAAGTTTTTTTAGAGGATCATGCAGCAATGACAGCGGAACCTTAATGAGTATTGATCGGCCGTCAGGGATTAATGTGCGACTGTCGAAGGAAGGGAGTATGGACTGTGTAAGTGGTAAGCTAAACTTCTCAATTGGTCATCTGAATGTACAGTGCCTAAGAAATAAGATTTTGGAGATTGAATCTCATAATAGTCACAAAAACTTTAATGTCATCTCCTTTAGTGAACACTGGATGAGGGAACATGAACTCTCTATGGTACACCTAGAAAATTATTAGCTCTGTTCCAACTGACCATGAAAACCGTACATAGGACGGTAATTTATAGTAGTATAATTCATTTGTCAACATGACAAGTTATTTATCACCTTCAAAAGTGAAATTGACAACTAGAAATAACGGTCCCTCGTACGGTTTTCTGGTCGGTTGGAACAAACCTATTCTCTGGCAAATTTCTTTTCAAGAAAACGTTTCGGCCATTCCACCTCCTTGATTAATTCTACAATTCTAGCATGCAGCTCCTGTATTTCCACAGAGAAACATTTATTCTGCTCCATTAATTATAGTATCTCCCTATTCAATTTTTTGTTTTCTATCTGTAATTCGTTGGTCTTCTCTTTGAAACTCTGTTCAGCAGTATATACAGAGTCTTCAAAGTCTTGAGTACTGCGCCTTATGCGTGTTATATAATTGTCCTTTTCAGTATTCTCCCTCATAAGCCTTCCTATTTCACACTCCAGCTCTTTGCTTTGAGATTCCAATTTGTTTTCCAAAAATTCAATTGTAATATCTTTGGTTTCGAACTCGCTCTTAATTTAGTCATAGTTTTCTAATAGTGCTCACACTACATTTGCAGCTGGTGCAATAAAATAATAATCTACGTTGGCCAAGAGCTAGTGCATGGGCTTCAGTTGTACTTATTTCTGAGCAGATTTTACAGATGGCTTCTTTACAAGAATCGCATGGCGCCCCGAACAGTTCATTATCCTTTGGTCTAGCCTTAAGCACGCATTGGCGTCGACACTTATAACAAATTAATTAGGATGGCCATTTTACTCCACTAATTCAATATAAATATAAATGGTGTAAACACAAACAAATGATTCTGATAAAAGATGAAAAACGAGACAAAGCGGCAACAGTGGAAAAATTCAAATTCACCTTCCTTCGATAATATTGGTCGGCGCCCCAGATTTCTTGATATGTCTTGGAATTTGACGTTTGGCGACTTTTGGCGGGAAAATTTGTTTACAACAATAGGCGAGGTTACAATAAAAAGGGGAGTTAGACAGGGTGACACCATCTCTCCAACCAGCGAATATTAACTACGACAAGAAGGTCCACTAAATGGCAAGAGAGCGTTACAAAGGAATCCTCGTTTATTTTCTTCGTTGTCTGGTAACGATCGGCGAACTTCGCCGCACACAGGTTGAATTTAAATAAAAGCTGGCCATAATAGTATATTATTTTATATGGATGAAAAGTAACTTTTCCTCCAAATGAAATATGCTGTTTCTTCTTCAAATGTCGACAAATTAATGCAAAAAGTCTCTTTTTAATAGTAATAATAATTATTATTAAAGATAAGTGGGTTCGCAAGGCGGCTTAGACCGGTGCGGTGTCGGTGAATAGGCTCAGGTTGTTGCTATAGTAATGTAACATAAAGCTGTCAGTGGACACTGTCAACAATAATTACATTTTTAAAATTGCGTCTTCGATTGCGTTTTAATTCCGTATTGATAAGCAGTTTGAGTAAGTTCGATTAAATAATAACCAATTTGTTCCTAAATTAGTGATTTTTAGAAATGCAATCACACATTGAGTGATAAATGCAAATTTTAGTTTAATAAGTCTTGAGTTGTTGACGCTTATTTTGATGTTTGTTTGTATTGTATCTATGTTGCTATGATAACACTTTTACCTCCGCCGGCGGAAAAGTGAAAAGTAAAGCTCCGGCGGAGGAAAAACGAAACTTCACTGCCGCCTACACAGTCGAGTAATGACGGATTTACTGACGTTTGAAGAAAAACAATATTTTCGTTTGCGGTATATTTAATCAAATTTATGACGAAAATATTTATAGCACTCTATTACTCTATTTGGCTTTGGAAAAACTCAACTGATATCTTCTGAATTGCTTGCAGCGCGCTGTCAAACTTACGTCATGGTTTTTTTTATTATTATCACCAAATAAATATTTTGATAAAGTTTGTATTCAACTGGCTGTTTCAAAAATCTGTTAACGGTTTTAATTAGCTATTATTGATAACAATACTCAAGGTATGTAATAACTAATATTTACTAGATTTTGATTTTGTGTTAATGATTACACCATATTTCCGAATACTAATATTCTGACAAAAGAAATCAAGAAGAAAATGTTGCTCGAATTGGCCCCATCTTTTAATATTTAGTTCAATTTTGGCGTTTTGGGTGATTTTAAAATTGGTTAAAGGTTTCGCACAATATTTTTACTGTATATTTCATTCCTATTTTGTAATACAACAGAACTAAAAAATAGCGATATTATCTTATATCGAATATTGACTGGACTATAGAATTTAGGCGTGAAAATTAATCTGACAAAAGGATGAGCGTTATAAGATTCTTTACACAAATAGTGCACTATATAAAATTCGGCTTTTCCTATTGGTCGATCCGCATGACCCTCCGCTCGCTTCGCTCGCTACGGGGGCTCCAGAAAAGGAAACTAACCAGGTGCTAACCCAAACTAACCCAAGACATACCCAAAATCAAGAAGAAAACTGTTTAGAAACATAATCTTAATGAAAAAAAAATAGCAACGGGGTTCGAACCTCGGCCGTCCAGGTGAGACCTAGCTGTATAAACCTTTACACCACGAGAGCTCTTGACAGAAATCCATTGCATCACGCAGATATATCGTAATACGAGATGGATCGACCAATAGGAGAAGTCGATTTTTACATAGTGCATTATTTGTGTAAAGGATATTTAAATGCAAAGGATGAGCTGGTCTATGGCCGCCACGTCAAAGGTCGCCTGCCAACATGATTGTTTTATTTGTATCATGGCCTGCCGATATTCTGCTAGTGTCCGCGCGGGGAAGGAGACACACCGTTGACATGCCGCCGCGGAGAGTGATCCTTCTTATCATATAGTATTGTCCAAATACATAATAAAAAGATAAAGACTGATGTACTATACTGCTAACAGTGCTAACGTGCTAACACTCCGTTGAGGTTATGTGTTGGTGTTATACCTAATTGTGCAGAAATGAAGCCAGATTATCAGAAAATGGCGCGTCGTAATGAGGATCCCTTATTGGCTAAATTTGTATCGTGCGCAGTTTTCCCTGCTGCTGTCTTGTTCGAGCATTTACGTTTCTCTGTTTTTTTTTGCATCATATGTTGTACTGAAAGTATTTTCAAATACGAAAAAGAAAGTTCGTGGCTTTAGCGGACATTATTTACCTGATGCGGTTCAATTCACTACTATGGTCTCCAAAAATTATGGAAAGCCAAAGTGTGTGAACCATAAGCAATTTCCACCATCTCTGTCGGCAAAATCGACGACGCGTTTTGATCTGTATGGATCTCGTCAGGTTGATGCAGCCATATGACAGAGATGATGGAAATTGCTTTGCCTGCGTCTTATGAACCGTACTTGACGGGACGCAGGGGTAAGATGTTGTTCGCAGAAATTGCACCTGGTTCCAGGCAGGAGGCAGGAGGCTTTCCATAATTTTTGGAGACCATAGTAGTGAATTGACCTCGCATCTGATAAATAATGTCCGCTAAAGCCACGAACTTTCTTTTTCGTATTTTTAAAATGTGGCGGACGTGAATTTGATAGATTGGTATTTTCAAATGTCATTTAAATTACCCTTAACGCAACCCATTATTAAATTGGAATTTTAAAATATATATGTTGTAAAGTAAAGTCATCGGTACGGGTGGGCAAGAATAATCGATTAAACGCTTAATATTTTCGCAAATAACTGAATAATCGATTAATCCAAATAATCGATTATCGATATTTTCTGAAATATTAATCGATAAGTCTATTAATCAGTAATTTCTTAAAAGTGAATCGAATAATCGATTATTGTCGCCGACCCCTAATCCCATAATATTGGAGTAAGTGAAACTGAAGCTGAAATTTCGGTAGAATCATTATTGCTGATGCAAGACTGATGTTATTATAAAAAGAGGTAATAAATACTTTGGCTGAATCAGCAGATAAAAATTTATAATTTAGTATTAATTTGTAAATATGGCTTTGATATTACCTTGGGATAGTCAGAATATAAGCAAGTGTTTTTGAACAACCGCTGCACTGATACTTCTATATTTTTTACTAGTTTCGTCCCTATTAGATTAATTTTTAAAAATAGCGATAACTCTGAAATACATGTATGGCAAAATTACAGGCTCTCATCAACGCGTTTCTGTCGTCCGCTTAACATTCATTTGCTCGTGAGACTCCTGAATTAACCGTTGCAAAAACAAAATTTGGATCATCGAATTAAAAATTTTAAACCCTTTTTTTACAACGAAAGAGCCCTTAATTTTCAAAATCATTTTTTAAAACGATTTATACATGATTTTTTATCGTTAGTGATAATTGATACTCCCTATATATAAATATAGATGATGAGCTAAAAATTCAACAATTATTTGTCTAAAACACGATATATTAAACGTGTACTACTTAATAACTTTTATGTCTTATTTCTGGTAAACCTTATTATGGCCAGCTTTCCTAGAAATTCGACCAGTGTGCGCCGGGTCCAAAGGTCACAAGCCAGTATTATGCTAGTTTTCGCGCGGGGAAGGAGACATACCGTTGACGTGCCGCCGCGGAGAGTGAATCTTCTTATCGTAGTTAATATTCGCTGCTCCAACGTTGTTCACTCTTGCATTGTAAGATGTTTTCAAGACAATGGAATGGGACAAAAAGGGCATAAGAATTGACGGGAAATACCTAAACCATCTTCGCTTTGCGGATGATGTTGTGCTTATTAGTCAGGATGTCAGTGAATTACAGGAAATGTTGGAAGAGCTTAAAATGGCATCAGAAAAAACAGGGCTAACCATGAACCTAAGTAAAACAAAAATCATGACTGCAGTTGATAATATTGTTATGCGCCTCGGCAATCAGGTCATAGAAAAAGTTGAAGATTACGTCTACCTGGGAGATATTGTTAAATTGGGTAAGGAAAATCAAACCGCCGAAATTAACATGGGCAGCTACAGGTAAACTGTCATATATACTAAAGGATAAAAATATCCCGACTAACTTGAAAAGAAAAGTGTTCAATATCTGTATATTCCCCGTTATGACTTACGGAATGGAAACAACTAGGCTTACCGTCAAATCAGCTAATACACTTAGAACAACGCAAAGGGCCATCGAACGAATAATGTTAGGACTAAGTCTTAGGGACCATAATACAAACACAGAAATTAGACAAAGAACTAAAGTCGAGGATATCATAACACGTATGGCTCAGTTAAAATGGAGCTGGGTTGGACATGTCGCCCGTCAGAATGAATCAAGGTGGATAAAACTACAACGGAGAATACGACTGCACAAAAGAAGTGTTGGTAGACCGCCAAAACGTTGGTTAGATGATGCCAAAGAGAGGGTTGGTACAGCTTAGCACCAGATAGCACAAGACAAAGAAGCATGTTCAGGAATGGACTGCGAAGGGCTGTTCGAAGAAGACGAAGATGTCTCAAGAAAGACTTTCTAATTTAAGCATAATAAGTATTGAAAGTCAGTGTGTTGACGAATTAAATATTTCTGATATTGTCGGTCGGTCAGTTTGCAGTGAAAACATCAAGATTAAAATAAGTAAGCAGATTTTAGTTTTGTACAAATGTACAGATAGTATGTTATTATATAATTATTATGTATTTGTGTTGTCATATATAGATGTTTACTATAGTATTGTTTAATAAAATGCATTTATTGAAAATGCGTCTTTTTTTACTTTTTTGCAGTCAGAAAATAATTTTCAAATGGATTTAAAAATATGAGATTATATTTAAATAGGTACATATAAAATTGTATTGTGTTTTGTTGTCCACATACACGCAAATAAGATCTTGCACCCGGGCTGCAAATTTCGTTGGCGCGCCCCTCTAACTAACATCAAGTCCTAAAATGACCTCATAGTCATATTACGAGCAAAAAGAATTACCTACAAAAAAGTTAATTCAGGCATTAATGGGTTAACTAAATATACATATTATATAGGAAATAGTACATTAATATTTATGTCTGAAGGTAACAAGTGTACGATGTTCTAGGTTCTAGAGAAACGAATTAGAATTCAGAAGATGTCACCTAATGTTTCACCTTTGCGAACATTCCTTATTGAAATAAAAGACGTTTAATTATTAGCAAAATTTCGACCTTCAAGTTTAAAAACGCCCCGAACAACTTTGTATAATCCTTGACCTAGTCCAATGACTAAACTACTGAAGCATAATAATTTTTTTATGTATTAAATAAGATTGTTTGCTCGAGCAAGGAAGATTAAATAAAATAGGTTTTTAACGTGTTGTTCTTAGAAATCTATGATATAAATAACATCCGCCTTCCTAATCTCCTTCAGGACAAAAAATGTTTCTGTTCGACCAGCATTTTGGCGATAGCATTCCTAGAGTTCAACAGATTTGAATAAGTAAGGACAGTAATACATCCTTGTAATAATATTTTTATATAAAATAAGATTGTTAGCTTGAGCAAGGTAGATTAGTTAGATTTTTAAGCAGTTCTTAGATATTTACATCTGTTTTTCGACTAACCCAGCTCTATCGAATATACCTAAAGGGACGGCAATATGATTTCCGCTTCGACCAGCAGCGTTTAGCTGATTTCGTTTCATTTTAGTCCACTTTGTATTATGAACCTTTGCATTTTTAGCTCAACACATATCTAGTAGTAAAACTTTCGAGCTAGAGCTGTGTGCACTGTGCACCTACTGATTATTAGGCGATCGTCGTTTTAAAACGTTTTTTCTTTGCCTTCCGGCAATAAAATAGCCTTCACGCTTCTATTTTGTTATTTTTTAATTAGCAACTGTATCATTATTTAGCAATTCGACGTCATAAATAATATAGTTTAATAGTATAGAATAATAATATCACAGTTCATTAGTTTTTGAAATTGCCGCTATTTTTTCATAGCTTGCGTCTTGCGTTACGCTTATATCCATACTAAAAAAATAAAAATACAATAAAATTAGGTCTAATTTTAAATGCTTATATTTTGTTTATCAATTAGAATTTCATCGAGCCACCAGAATATTAAATAGAAAGTGTTGAAAGTATTAGTTTTCAATTGAGGAAGTTCTTAGCACAAGATGTTAACTTTCACACGAGTAATGTACAGGGTGTCCAATTTTCGATGTCATTGCGGGGTATCTCCATTATTTTGACAGATAGAGAGATGCGATTTTCGCAAACCTGAACTACTTTTTCGAGAATCAAAAAATGCCAAAATCAAAATTTTCCTAGCCCTCTTCGTTTTCGAGTTACAGGGTGTAAATTGAAAAATTGCACTTTTAGAGCATGCCTCGTATAATAGCTGCCTGATAACTTATCAAAAAGATAAAAATGCATTCTTATAGATCTCTTTACGCATAATTCAGTTTTTTTAGAGCTACGGTTTTTTACATTATTCACAATTTCGTAATTCAGGGTGGTTCATTTTAAAAATCATAAGTTTGGGTCGTATGTCAAAAACGGTAACTCAAAAAAAATCAAGCACGCTACTGAATTATACGTAAAAAGATCTATAAGAATGCGTTTTTATCTTTTTGATGTTATCAAGCAGCTGAGATCGAGGCATGCGCTAAAAGTGCAAATTTTCAATTTCACCCTATACCTCCAAAACGAAGAGGACTAGGAAAATTTTAATTAGAGCATTTTTTCTTTCTCGAAAAAGTAGTCCAGGCTTGTGAAAACCGCATCTCTCTATCTATCAAAATAATGGAAATACCCCGCAATGACAACACTATTTTTCCTATATACGACCACCTATGAAAATTATATAAAAAGCACTCTTTAGATTCTTAAGAAAAGGATTAATATCACAAGGGTGTTTAAATCAACTTTCTAACACTAGTGTGGGAATAGCATATTACATTACAATTGCTGAAACTAGTAATTTTAGCAAGAAACGTTAGTCTAGTGTGGAAATCATCCGAGGTCGAAAACGTACTTTCACACGAGTAATATACACTATTTTTCTTACGACCACCTATGAAAATGATACAAAAAATACTCTTTAGATACGTAAGAAAACCACTAATATCACACCCGTATTGAGATCAACTTTTCAATACTGTTATTGAAAATGATTTCCTCCTTATCTGTCAAGAGAGATCCTGTGCGAAGATGTTGAATGACACTGTTCTTGAATAGTAGTAGGTTATAATTAGGGGGACACAGATGTCCTGGGCCTGGGAGTAAGTTCCACAATGATGTAGTGCGCCAGAATCCAGCAGCTTTAGGGTGTGCATTGGTGCGGCACCCCAGATGTGTGAGCAATATTCTGCAGTGGATACAGTTTTTTGTTGCAAAGTAGCGCACCAAGCTTCTGCGAGGCTGATTTTGCGATGTTAGCAACGTGGTCATGCCAGGACATAGTGCTGTTGACCGAGACACCCAGTAGTTCGATTAACGAGAATGAAGGAATGGTCGATCCTGCGATCCTGCCATAATGATATTGGGGCCCGCCGCCGCCGGCGCCATATTGGCTTTCCTGGTAAACGTGACTGCTTGGGTTTTTGCTGCGTTGAACTGGACCAAATTTCTGTCGCCCCAGGTTCGAACTTTCTGCAGATCTTGATTAATTGTTGTAATCTGCTCCTGTCTGTCGCTCCTCAGTCGCTGGTAAAGGGTTTTCTGATCTAAATTGGGAGACAAGGGTACTGTCATCTGCAAAACTGTAAACAGCATTATTAGTTTTGGTCAGCAGGTCATTAATATAGATGAGGAACAGAGTTGATGTTAAATTGACACCATCTGCCTTATGTTCAGATAAATACCTGTTGAAAATACTCTAATATGTCTGTTGAAAAAATCTTCAAGATGAGTATGATATAAGGCGCTTTCTAGCCACGTTAACCGTGCTTTTTTCCCCATTTTTCAAAAGTGTATGTTGGGGTTTGGAACCTACCGCAAAATGTACTAAAACAGAGTTTTATCCACGATACCGAAACAGAATTTTTGATCTCGACGCGCGTATCGCTAACCATGTTAGCATCATCAGGAGATGTTTAAAACTAAACTTAAAATCTGCCTAACTCTCTCTTATATCAACTGTTTGCTCAATCAAGCGGAACCAGTCCTGGAATCCCACTAGTCACGGTGGATCAACCAATACAATGGACTATACGGAATAGGCTCTCTATCTCTATTTAAACTATTCTTACATTTAATAATTTCCATACTTTCATATGCGTCTAATAATCTCATATCCGATATATTATGAGTTAATTTATAAATTTTTATTGTCATTCTATGATTATTATGAAAAGCATGCTCGGCAACACTTCATTTTTCTGTCCTACCATACTTTAATGAGCTATGTGTTCTTCGAATCTCGTTAGCATAGATCTTCTAGTTTGCCCGACATATTTTTTATTACAATCCATACATCTAATTTCATAAATTCCACTATTTCCAATATATCAATTTTCTCCTTTGGACCACCCGATAATTTCTTAATGTTAAACTGAGTTTGGTATACCAATTTTAAACCTACGCTACGTCTTTAAAAACTTTTTGGAGTCTAGTAGGCTGAGGATTATGTGGTATCGAGACATATTTTGTATTTTCATCCATTAACGAAAGAAGTGCAAGTTAGTATTAAAACCATTAACTTTCGCTATATTCTTAATTGTCTCCTTTACATTATTAAATATTTCTCTGCTAAGAGGAAAGCTAACCATACGGTGTACTAAAAATTGAAAGTTGGTCATTTTATGTTGGTCGCAGTGGTAGGAGTTATTAGGAATACCTATATCGTCTTTACGACGTTTCGCCAGAATCGCATCTGGCATTATCAAGTGTTGCTCGCTCTGCTTCTGGGCTCGAACTGATATTATGATCTGTGTGCGTCTGCTTTTATAGGCTGGCGTCTGCGCAGATTGTAGCGCGGCATAGGCTCCGCCTCCGTTACTTCGGTACTGTCCTGGTTGGTTTGTTGAGTAGAGCCGGGGTGATTTTCTTGTTGAGAGCGTCGTCTCGCTTATTGAGCTGTCCATTCTTTTCGATTTCTAGGGCTTCTCTGATTATGCGAGTTTTGTAGTGGTCCACTGTGGCTACTTGTCTAGCGTTGTTGAAATCGATGGAGTGTCCTGTTGATAGGTGGTGTTGGTAGAGTGCTGCTGTAGTCTGCTTCGTTCTGATGCCGTTCTTGTGCTCCTGGATTCTAGTTGAAATTCGTCTATTTGTCTGCCCTATGTATGATTTTTGGCAGCCGCCGCAAGGTATGCTGTACACTCCTTGGTTCTCAAACTTTACTTTGTCCTTTGGATTTCCGAGTACTTGGGCTAAGGTTCGCTGTGGCTTGAAAATTGGCTTGATTTGATGCTTCCTTAGGATTCTGCCGACTTTGTCAGTGACTCCCTTTATATATGGAAGTATGGCTTTTGGCATGTTATGTTCTTCGTTGTTTTCTGGTTCCTTCCTTGTTTGTTTTTGCCGATTGATTGCCTTCTTAATGTTTTTTCCAGAGTAGCCATTTTGTTTAAGGGCGTTTGTTGTTTATTTCTTCTTGCCTTTGGGTAGGCTTTGTTAGGCGATAAGACCGAGATAACAATGTATTTGCCACTGACTGGATTTGTGAAGGGTGGTGGTGCGATTCG
>MU183830.1:139492-172866 GCA_016904865.1 Pissodes strobi
GTGAAAAGTAGCCAAAGTACCGATTTTCAACTGTTTATAGCTGTTAAACTACTAGCTCTAGAGATATAACATCATACATAAAATATGCTTAGAATTTTAAGTAGAATCCAAAAATGCAATAATATACAGGGTGTTCCATTTAAAAAAATGTAATTTTATATTGGCATTTGCTTATGGACCACCCTGTATAATATTTTCATTAGAAATAAAAAAATTAAGATGATTACCTACAAGTCGATAAAAAAATTATCCCTCTATCTTTAAAAATAACCAAGTTAAGGGGGGTGTCCATTTATAATGAATAACCCTGTACATTAAAGTAAACCATAGTTTTTACTATAGAAATTGTTATTGCGCTGAATACTGATAATGACAGCAAAGCAAATATTACCACTGTGCTATTATAATATTAATAGACCAGACCACGAATATATACTTTCCGGCCATGTTATTACTATTGAGTACTTCTTTCGTTGCTGAATCGTTCCAGTTTTGTTAATGATTATTTACGAGTTTGCAATTCAGAATGTCCAACCACCTTTTTATACCGAACTATCCTAGAAAAGTATGGTTTGCCATTGCTTAGAAAATAGTGGAAATGCAAATGTAACTAACACCTTAAGGTACTTAGAGCAGCAATCCATTATAGTAGAAATAAATGGGATGTTTCATTTAAAACACGGTATTTTCAGAAAAAAATAGCATGGAAGATATGGCAGCGATTATATCGTAAAGTCAAAGCCAAAGTCAAAGTCTTTATTCATGCTGTTACATTTAAAATTGCTAGCGCACGTCAGAATAAAGAAAGAATACTTAATCTAAAAAAACAGCAATACAAGAATACAAATACAATAAAATACAGTTCAAAACCAAGCAAAACAAACACTGGTGGAACAAATTATCTCAGTAAAAAGCAAAACCAAAATAGCACAACAAGATTAAAAGTGGGAAATCACGTATAATAAACCGACCACAATGGCAAATTGTCTAAACACAAATGTTGAAACAACAATTTTTATTAATTATTGAAAGTGACATTATCGAGCCAGTCCTAATAGGACTCAAAGTCAAAGTTAATGTCAAAGTCAAAAAATCTATATTTCAAAAAAATACATAGTATTTAGGAAATGGCGTCAAGAAATGGAATAAAAAAATTTAAATCTAAAAGCAATCCTAAATTAGGTAAATTAAAAAATGCCACTACAAAGTTATAAAAAACTAACATTACCACACATTAAAATTGTAAATTAAAGAACTAAAATTACTAAATTACTACACATTAAAATTATTACATGATAGAACATTTACAAGATAAAAACTCAGCAACAGTATAAGGTTCTAACTCGATAAGGAACTTTTAAAAA
Organism: Pissodes strobi; assembly: GCA_016904865.1. Classification (NCBI taxonomy): domain Eukaryota; kingdom Metazoa; phylum Arthropoda; class Insecta; order Coleoptera; family Curculionidae; genus Pissodes; species Pissodes strobi. Next base: position 140,857 of record MU183830.1, read on the forward strand.
ATTTTCTTAAGACCTATGGCTGTATTAATCTGTCTTAGTGACAATGGAAGGCGATCATAACATTCAATGCATAAGTAGAGAGGACAACGCTTAAAGAGACTCCATCTATGAGGTGGTATATTATAGTTAACAGACCTGGTATTATGTTCATGATTTGGTAAATATTTCTGAAAGAGATGCTTATTATTACACAGGACAGATACAGCTTTTAAGTCGAGGTACTTTTTTAAAGTTCTAAGCATATAGCAGCAACTGTTTAGCTTTTTTACTACATAATCAATTTCTTTCTCCCAAGTGAGGTGATAATCTAGATAAACACCCAAGAATTTTGCCTCCGTTGAAATAGGCACCATCTGCGAAAGCAATAAGGCACTATCTGGATAGGGCAGCAGAGATTGTTTTGATTGATTTGCTGGCATTTAGTATGAGACTATTTCGATTAAACCATCTTTGTGCAGATATCAGAGAGTGTCTTCCCACATCCAGGGTTCTGTCCACAGTTATGTCACCAATTAATATATTCGTTTCATCAGCGAAGTTTACAAGAGATACATTCCTGTCTGCTACATCACTAGTCAGGTCATTTATGTAAATAATAACGAGAAATGGCCCTATAACACTACCCTGCGGAACACCCAAAACCAAAGGCCATCCTTACGGATTAAGACCCTCTGCATGCGACCCTTCAGATATGATTCTATTCACCTCAGTGGTGAGCCTCTGGCTCTATACAATTCCAATTTTTTTAACAATATATCATGATTCAGACAGTCGAACGCTTTTGAGAGATCCAAGCATGAACCCATTGCCACGTTCTTGCTTTCCAGATGATCCACAATCTCATTTACAAAATCAAACATCAAACAGCGCTGTTTATAGACTTTCCCGCTAAGAAGCCATGTTGTCTTTCACTAATTAATTTGAAATTATGAAAAAAACTCAGTAAACGAAGACACATTGCCTTTTCTAACATTTTGAAAAAGATGAAAGAAGCCTTATTGGCCTGTAAGACTCGGGCAAAGTAGGATCTCCTTTTTTATATAAGAGTTTGATTATGGCTAATTTAAGGCTTGTTGGAAAAATACCCTGTTTAAAAGAATTATTTATCATGTAACATAAAGGGGCAGCAATTTGCTCAGAGCAGCATTTAATAAGATTGACAGAAACCTCCTCATACCCTGAATTCTTTTTGTTTTTGAGATTATGTATTATTTCCAAAATATCAGAAATGGTTACTGGTGTCAGAAACATGGAATGTGGATTATTTCTTATGTTATGTTCTGAATTATTTTCAGGTAACTTACTTACCAGATTTTGTGCTTCTTCAACCATATACTTATTTACATTGTTAATAACAAGATATAGATCACCTGGTATACCAAAGTTCTTTTGTGATTGGTTCTTACCCTTTTATTCATTAACAATGTGCCAAGTGCATTTTGACCTGTTTTCACTATTTAGAATTTTGTTGGCATAATATTTATTCTTTTTTAGATTCTTGTAAAATAATATTGTATTTACACTTACATTTATTATATGCACTCTTGTACCTCTCATCAGCTCTACTCAACACCAAGAGGACATCCAGTTCCCACTTACATTCTATAACCATTGGCTAGTTATAGTAGTTTTTGTCCTATGCCGCGGGACGCATATTTTTAACTGGAAAGCAACAATTAAGCAAAAAGAAATACCCTCACAAATCTCCCCCATTGACTGTCAACATCAAACTCCTCTGCATCAAAAATAGTCTGCCAAGTTTCCTCAGAAAGTAGCTGAGTGAACCATTGCTTACCGTCATTGTTAAAGACTCTACAATTGATAATATTATGTGGTGTTATTCCAGGAACATTAAAAGTCAACTTCTGACCAGTGTGATCAGATAGATGTGTGTGCAAAATTCTAGCTGTAGCAGAATTACAACTTGAAAAAATATTATCAATGCAGGATTTTGACGAACCCGCTATTCTGCTAAATTAAAAAATACTGGGAAAAGAAGCCAAAACAGATAAGAAATTTGCTGAGTCAAGATTACTATGCATTATATCAATATTAAAATCACCTAGCAAAAACAAGCTTATTTAAAATAATTTCAATTTTTGACAAAAAAACATTAACATCTGAAGTAGGGGTCCTGTACACACCCTAAAATCATTTATACAAATTTCTATAGCCGCACATTCAAAATTAAAATTTTCAGAATACCCAATTAAATCTGACCTTACTTTCCAATTTGTTCCAATACGAGCATACACAGCAGAACCACCATGTAGATTTTCTTGTCGACTCGTCGATAAAGTAAAATACTCTTATTAAGCAAAACATATTTTATTTTTGAAATAAAAGATTTATTAGCATCAAAACTAAATCCAAACTTAGCTGTATAAACTGAGTAAAATAAAAATTTGATATATGAGGCCGGTCAAATAAAATACTCAAAAATATTATAAACTACAGTACATTCGTGCAATATGATTATTGATCCATGATAGAAAGTCCTATAAAATGTGTGCACCCATAAAAAATATAACTATTCGGAAAGGCATTTCGATCTATTCATCACTGAACAGAGAATCAGATTCTTCAGTATCGGGATGATTAAATGGTTTTGGATCTTTAATACGCCATTTTCCCGATTTAGTACCATCTAGATTATCCAAGTCGTAAACAACATTAGAACACTTTTTACGTACCACACTATGAATGTATTTCGGAACTACCCTTGCTGTAAACTTATCAGCAGCATTGGAGGGAACTATATTTTGTCGCCAAACATGAACTCCTTATTAAAAGGCGAATATATCTTTCATATTCCTAAGATTTTCTGCATAACTATTTCTATCCCCTGGGGTAATTTCATGATCAAATTTAAAGTCGAAATTTAGACAGTGAATTTAGATCTTTATAGCAGTTTCCAGAAAGCGGAATATTACGGCCAAAAACGAAAAACGCTGGAGTAAAACCAGTAACCTTATTCTTTGATGTATTGATTGCCTGTTGGATTTTGGCTATAAACATGTCCCAATTATCATAAGTAAAAAAATTCAAAAGATCTATATTAATGAAAAATTGCATAGTCATAAACATAATACAATTGAACATACAGCGTCAAGATAAAAATTATTTCAGAACGAATTTCCTATCCAAGCCTATCCTAAATCCTAAATTGGCTTATAACAGCTTATATAATTAGTTTAAAAAAAATTGTTAGTCAAAGAGAGTTAAGAAAGATAACAATAAAATGGGATAAAATGGTTACATCAGATGGACACTAGAACAATTAAAATTACATACTTAAATACAAGGAAAAACAAACAACACATCGTAAAGAATGTTTGCAGGAGGCTTCAAACTTCAGCAGGTTTATGATTTAGAAATTCCTGGATTGTGTATGGTTCAATTTCTACAAGCAGGTTTTTAATAGATTCCTTGAAAGCGCCAAGAGTTTCCAGCTGCCTGATATTATTTGGCAATGTGTTAAAAATTTAATACGCGAGTAGGTAGGACCTTTCTCAGTAGCTGTAAGCCTATGTTGAGGGGGGCAAAACCCTGTGAACCTAGTTGGAATAATTCTTTGTGAACTAAACTCAACAAATATCTTCCCATTCCTAAACAGAAATAAAAGACACTCACATATATAAAGCCCATAAGTTGTCAGAAGTCCCAAGTCTCTAAACCTTCCCCTACATGAGTCTCTCCTCCTTAAGTTGAGCGAGATTCTAACTGCCTTTTTTGGGCTAAAAAAGCTCTATCTGCATTCCTACGTCCTCCCCAGAACATTAAGGACTGAGTAAATGTTTGCAAAATATATAGTTTTTAGTTTGTCCAAGTTTAAATATTTGGAAAGTATTCTCATTGAGTAACATGCAGATTTAACTCTATTGCAGACAATTGAGAGATGTTGTACCCAATCAAGGTTCCTATCAATGTAGAGACCCAGACACTTTGTATGTTCGGACAAAGTTTGTGTTGATTCATTGAGAGAAACAACCCTTGGCATTTCCTTATTTTTTTTGCTTGGTTCGAAAGCAGATTACATTTGTTCTTTCAGCATTTAGAACTAGTTTATTCTTGGTAGACCAGTCCTGTGTTGCTATCAGTCGATCTGTGGAGATCTCAAGAAGCTCTGACAGTGCCGACCCAATTATTAGCAGGTTGGTATCATCAGCAAAATTTGTGAGGTGGGAGTTTTTATCCAGTATTTCACTGGCTAAGTTATTAATGTAAAAAATGAAGAGCAAAGGGCCCATGATACTGCTTTGGGGTACACCCATTAAGATTTCCTCCTCTTGAAAAGGTACTTAACCCCCTCAGCCTCAATAACCACCTTTTGTTTTCCATGTAGGAGGTACGAGTTTATCCACTGCAGGGCTGCTCCACACACTCCATAGCGCTCCAATTTTTCGAGCAAAATCCAGAAGTCAATACTGTCGAAATACACCCAAAGGTAGGTTCCCACTCTCAAAGTCCTCTCAACAAAATCATAAGTTGCAGTCTCCACTGACCTTCTTTTAAGAAAACCATGCTGAGTTGAGCTTATTAATTTTTCTGCACAGAAGAAGTGCAGAAGCCTTGAGCACACTGCAATTTCAAAGGCCTTAGATAAGCTTGATAATAAGCTAATTGGCCTGTAGTTTTCAACAAGAGTATCAGTTTAACTTCTAGCAGCTGTTCCTATTGTCCGATTATTGCTTTCAGCGAAATTGCCTTGAGACACCATAATGTTGACAAAGAGTTTTCAAGGTTTTGGAAGTAAACTGTGATTTATTATCACAGATAAGAAGAGCTGGTGGATCATAAACTCTATCTTCTAAAATATGTTGAACATATTGACTCTTAGAGCTACGCAAAGGAAAGAGAAGAATATAGAGAAAACACTATAGTAGCGTCCGCCGTATGACCCCAAGCAAGCAAAGCATAAGATAGTTTTGCCCACTGATCTATATAGATCAGTGGTTTTGCCTGAATTATTGCATGGAAGGTCATCAGAAAGACCTCTCCGAAGACATTGCTTATCAGATTTCTCAATATAAAAATGCTTGAAAACCTGCCAGTTGGTCAATATGTGACTTGCCAACTCAATTTCCACCAAGTCAGACCCCAAGGAATCGCACACTGTTCGGGTTATTTTCAGAATTAAAAGAGGTTTTAAGAGTAAAGAGCATAGTTTCAATTTTTGATATATTCAAGCTGAGGTTATTTCTATGAAACCAGTCAGACACTCTAGATCGTGTCCCGCTAAAAGTTGGCCTCTAACTTCAAAGCATCCCCACATTAGATATGTCATCCGCAAATAAGATAAAATCAACATTGTGATTACCGACCACCAAGTCGTTATGTAACCCACAAATAGGAATAAACCCTAGCACAGCCCAAATATATAGATTTTAGGTCTAATGTACGATTTTTATAGTTCACTAGCTGAAGACGATTTATAGGTAGGGTGCAAGTAGGTAAAGCTTTTTGTGGAAATTATAAAATTGCAGTGTAGTCGTAAGCAGTAAACTTACCGTTATGAAGATCATCTGCAATAATCCAAAATGAGCCTATTTATCGTCATGACAATTGACATCCCAGGCCTGAACCCGAATTGCTGCTTGTTGAAGAAGTTACTCAGTTCAAAATGGCGGCTAAAGCCTTCTCGAAGATCTTACTAAAAATACGCACCAGAGTATTTATTTACTTTCATCTGTGGGTCTGTCTGTCTGTAATCAAATCTTGCAAGCTGAATTAGTACTACTTCTAAATGTCCGATTGACTTGAAATTTGGTACACGTTTATAGTTCCAATGACAATACAATATTATAATGTTGTTAAGTTTTCACCTCCCCCCCTTTCAGGGATAAGGAGGGGGGCACTACTTAAAGTATGTCCGATTCCGTTTAAAATTGGTATATGGAGGTTGTTGGGGACAGGGAATATAAATTTTCTATCAGATTTTGAAAATTCAACATGGCTGATATTGGGTTAAATGTTGCAAGTCAATTTTAGCTGACTTCTACATATCCAATTGGCTTCAAATTTGGTATGCGTTTGTAGTTCAAATGAAAATATAAAACTATAGCCTTGCTTACACTCCCCCCTCCCTCAAGGGTAGGGTAGGAGGCACCACTTAAAGTATATTTATATGATATAAAAGTTTGTCGCGAGAAATTTAACAGGAAAATCTCGCGACAAGCTTTTATATCATATAAAAATGTTTAATGTAACAAAATAATGGGTTTGATTTACTTCAAATTTTATTTTCTTCTTTTTAGTGCATTTTAATAAAAGCTTATTTTAAAGAAAAAATTACTTTATTTATTTGTAGTGCTGTTCACATTGGCTCCGACGGAAACGCTCTCGAGTGTGACTCTGCTTATGATATAAAACTCCAAAGTTGGATATAGCAATGAGCTAAAATATTTAATTATAAAGAAAACAGCACACACAGTGAAAAAATCTAAAAGTTGACTAGACATTTGTTCATCTTATATCTCCGTAGCCAGTCTAAAGTTGTTAGTGGGAACTATTATGATAGGTTCATTCATAGCATAGAAAGTTCAATATCTAGTAATATTAAAGTTCTTTGGACCTTTGTTAATGATAAGAGTAACGATGACAGCTTGCCTAAGTGTATGTTTTCTGAGACTAGCTAAAAGCAATTTCATTAGGGAGGCTGCTTCACTGTTTTCTGAACGTTTTAAATCAGCATATAGATGGGATGTTGTGGACAATTTTCCAGAAATATTTGGTATTAAGATATTGAGCATAAGTAATTGCACTATTCGTTTGCAAAAGGTTTTCACAGTCGATGTTCACTTGCTGGGCCATTATTAACGCTTTTTTTCTACGTCTATTAAATTCCGCGCATTTCGTACTCGTTGGAAGGGGAGTTTTTTTAACACTAATTTCAAAAAATAGGAAAAAATTCAGTGTAGCCACAGTGTAGTTACAGACCAATAAGGATCCTAAGTGTCATTCCTGAGCTTTTTGAAAACATCATTACTAATCAAATTGAAAAGACAGTTAATGCTATTGTCACGATTAGTTATCCGTTACGCCACGCCTTGGATGACGTGCAGGTTATACAGCTTAAATTAGGGATCGGTCTACGTCAGGTGAGAAGAGATAATAAAAAAGGCACTTTGGTAAAACAATAACAACGCCTATTGGTCAAACAATTAATCAGTTTGCACTATACTCGATTACTAAAACGCGCATGTCCTTTCGGTTGATGTATGGTTTGAATTGGTTATATATCTTAGTGCTTGGATTATAATAAAGTTCTTTAAGAGCGGTGATGTGTTTTAATTTATGCTTGGGTTTAGTTATATCATGAGATGATTATTTAAGGTTCTTAATTTATCTTACAGATATATCGTAGATTTGACTTTAGTAAGTACTTTTTAGGCGGGTATCCCCTAAAAATTACGTTCCCGTGAATTACACTGCCCGAGTTGGGTCTGAAGAATAGGATATGGTTAGAACCCCTACCACGCCGTGTGGAGTAGGTGAGAGCGGAATAGGAAAGAGGGAAAAGCCTATCGAACTGATGGTCCGCTTTACTATTTTTATCATAAAATCTGCTGACCATTGTAACTTAAAAGTTCATAATTGCTTGCGCTGTTCGCTCGCATTGCTTACTCTATGTTGAATGTTTACATAATATTTTTCAAATTCAACTTCAAACTTAGGACAGGTTGATTAATTAGTAGTTCAAATGTGTTTAGTAGTTCGCACTATTGCAATCGAACAACAAAATAGCTTTTGCAGTCGTAGGTCCATTGTAACACACTGAATGTATTTCACAGGGTTTGTCTCAAAAGCCTTGGAGGGACGTTCATAGGTTGATGCTGTCTACACAGATTTCTCCAAGATCTTTGGTGCAAGTTGAATCGCTTGAATCTTAACATCAGTAAGTGTGTAGCCATGACCTTATGTGCAACTCAGAATCTGATTTTTTTTGCGTACACTATATTTTGGAATCGGTCAACAAAGCCAATGATTTGGGGGTGATATTGGATCCAAAATTTAATTTTCGTGTTCGTTTTGAGTATATTGTTTATACATCTCTGAAAGTTTTGAGATTTATTCACAGAATGGGGAGAAACTATTCTAACATATTTGGCCTTTAAGTGTTGTATCAGTCTCTGGTGAGGTCGATCCTACAATACTCATCTCCGGTTTGGTCACTGATCTATCAGTGCTATGTTCACTCCTTGGAAGTGACACAAAATAGACTTATGCGATTTATTTATTACTAATTAAATGCTCCATCAATTGATTTTTCTGCAACCTTATTAACAGAGATAACTCACTTGTTCACACTCTCTATTAGAAGATCTAATGCTGATCTGATATTTGTGTATAAGATTGTTAATTCGATGACGGATGTTCCTGTCCTTCTGAGTCAGATTGGTTCTTGATTCCTGACCGTGCAAGGCATATTGTATTGCGTTTTTAATGTATTATATTAATTTGCAGCATACTTTAGATAGAATTAGTTTCAGTTGTAGTTGTGGAATTTACAACAGTGTATTTATTGACCTATTGTAAAAATGGCTACCCATTAATAAATAAATAAATAAAATGAATTGAAAGACAAATACTTGTCGCATTTATTTAGAAAGGACGACTTCAATTCCAGAGCATTTTCAAACTCCTGTCAAAAGCAGGATTAACATAACCAGCGGGCAAGGCCCCAGGGCGGCCTACGATCAATGGCGGTACTAAGAATTAAATTAAAATTACACACAACCTAACAAATAACGAATATAAAAATTAAAATATTTTGGCTAATTGAAACTCTTGAAAAATCATCTGCGGTGAATCAAATGATTGCAGTATACCCAGAAATCAAGACAAAAATTAAGATTACAAACATTTGCTTATTTTTGCTTCAGTACACATCTAAGGTGACCGATTCATTTTTTATCCGTTTTAATTTGCCAAAAGACATTTCTTTCAGATTTCATTATTTGTTTTTATTTATTGATATTTTAAAGTGTATGTAACTTGCATTTGGTTCTTAGAGCCGCCCCTTATAAAAAAGTTAAACACTTAAAACAAATAAAATTGATGAGATCTTCAAGAGGTCAAGAACGTACGCGATGTCATTCTGCCTGCTTCAAATCAGGAAAATCAAATAATTGGTCAAGGTTTCTATTATTTTTTTATATAACAATTCTTCGCTTGCTTCAATATTTTCAACACCATTAACGGTATAACGATTCATCTAAGAACAATAATTTTCTTTTTTGTATATAAATTATTTGTTTGTTATTATAATTAACCATGCAATGCAAATCCCAAATCTCAATAATTAAAGACACCATTATTATTATGAAACTACGAGAGGTCAAATAACCTTCTTTTAGTCTAACAAAGACAATGCTATAGATTCATTTATTAATTATGCTTAAAACAATTTGTAATAGATTTATTGCTACATAATGGAAAATGGAATATAGTCACCCCATCTGCATTTTCTAAAATCTATCATTTTGAAATTCTTAAAAATAATTCACATCTGTATGTTTATATATTCTTAAAACCGCTTTTTCGTATATTTCAAATATTTCATTGAATTTAGGATTAGATGTTTCGGTTTTTTGATATCATCATCAACTTTTTTCTTCTTATAACCCTCAAATTGGATTTACGAGATTCCTAAATTAGAAATCGTTTTCAATAAAGAAAACATTGTATTTTAAAACATTTCCAAAATTCAAAATGGCGATCGTAGGAAAAGCGTTGATGGTTTCAAAAAATCGAAAGGTAAAAAATTAAATTTAGTTAAATAACTGAAATATTCATGGAAAGTTATATATACTTATTTAAAAAAATAAACTAGTTATGACAGACTAGAAAATATAGCATTTCAGTTTTTCTGAAGTATCAGAAACCCAAACTGCTAAAGCCGCTTTGCAAACGATTTTAAGTTGTTAATAAAATTGTCTAACACTCTCCCCTCATTAACCATTTTTGGTAGTTTCCGAGATTAAAATACATCTATCCCCATTTCTGGGGATACTGTATATGTGGCTGTTATTTTATAATTTATGTAATTTTTAATATACCTAAGATTAAAATGATAATTTTATGTATTATTGTTGCTTCTTTTATATTATAATAGTTATAAGTAAATACTTTTGACCACAAATTTAGCTATTTTTAACATTTTTTTCTCTTAATATATACAGTGTGTTGCATGAGGCATAATATAGGTGGTTGTATTATCCTGTCCCCAAATCAAATTGATGGGGATGGATGACATTTGAGATCAAAAAAGTGTTTTGTTTCTTTTCTTGTTTAGAATGATTTTAGAATAAATTACATTCGTACTACATATTTAAATTTGTTTAAATTCAAGGATTCTAATATATACGAATTATGGTGGTCAATATTACTCATGAGTGCAAGAAAAAAATTAATGAAACACGGCTTTAAATCTTTAGAAAAACAAACTCACCACCATCTATTAGAAAATGATTAATATTGCAACTGTTTTTTAAACAACTTGAATCTAAGTCCAGTGTTAGTTCCACCAAGATTATTTTCTCGAAAGAATACAGGGATATTCAATTCAAATAATACTCGTTTATTGGGCTAAGGAGACCAGCGATTGAGACTACTGAGAGAAAGTGCCTTTCAGAAAATTTTGGTGTGAAGGTTTGGTTAGGTTTAGGTATACATCATTGGTCCAATATTTTTCTATCGCCTATTAAAGAGTGACCTGTATTTGGAATTTCTACAAAATCAAATAGAACATATTTTATAATATTACATAATCTACAGGATGACGAAAACGTATTATACCAGAGACGCCCCTGCATATGTCTTAAAAGATGTTACTAATTATAATTAACATCTCTTGATTTAAAATTATTTAAATGGAAGATTTGATGAGAATTGGTTAGGAACCAACGGTCCAATTCATTGGCCAGCAAGGTATCCGGATTTAACGCCTCTCGAATTTTAAATTTGGCGTTATTTAATAGAAAAAGTATATTCAACCCTTCCACAATCCCTAGAAGCATGATGAATAATTCCATCGTCAAACATTTTGTCCACTAATATGGTAATCTCTTGCGGCTTCGTCACTGGTAACCTCCGACGATGCTGCCGTATGGGGTGAATACTTCGAGTGTCGATTTTATGACGATGTTCGTTCTTCCAGTATTGGCATTATTCCTTTCAAAGGCTGTGCTCTGCTCTTTGAGAAATTATGTCGCTTTCTTCAGTTCTTCGGAAAACAGCTGAGGCCACAACTTATGGAAATGTTCTAGGCCTTCCGAAGATGACGTTGAGGGTGTTGCTTCTGAAATCAAATAGATATTTAGAAACCGTGTTTAAATGTATTTTAAACTATTAATTTTTGATAGTAAGAGGGAGAGAGTAATGATAGGCAGGCCTTAACAGTTAAAATTTCATCCAAGAACTTAAGAAGATGAATCTTCTGAATCTAAGTTGGTTTCTAAAACTCCGACATTTGTTCAAAAATGAAGATTTGCCTCACATGCGCACATCTCTGTGCACATAACACTTAAAGTGGCACATTTGCAGCATTGGGAGCAATCATTCTTGAAACATGAGCATCATACTAAATTTAACACTTCGTCAGGGGCGCACGGAAGGTCACATATTATTGGTTCAAATTCACCATTAACCAATTTCCTATCATCACTGGAATCTTGTTTTTGACTCAAGATCCATCATCCTTGATCGGATATCTTAGATAGATAGATAGATATATGTGTCGAGGAGGCGTCATCGCCTTTATGTCTCTGCGACCTGTAAGATTTTGCAACCCTCCTTGTACTTTGAGTATTGTGTCCACCCGTGTCTTCCTGATCAGACTCCAAAGTCTCGACAGTGGCTCCATGGTGTAGCTTAACGCTTCTGGTTTGGTTGTCCCCGCAGTTTCGAAGTGCAACTTCGAAACTCCTTCACAGTGGCAGATAATGTGTTTGCCGACTCCTATCCTTTCTGTCTTCCTGGCAGAACCTACACATGGTTTCATCCGCCAAGCCTATCAGACTCATATGTCTCTTTAGTCGGCAGTGGCGTGTTAGTAGTCCCACTATGATTCTTATTCTTCTTCTTAGAGTGCCTATCCGTTCCGAATGTTGGCTATCATGTTGGCTATTTGAACTTTGTTGCAACGCGGAATGGCTGAATGGTTGATTGGTTGAACCATGTTCTTAAATTTTTCAACCACGATATTCTCCAGAACCCACTCCTCTAGTTCCATATACCTTGCCTTGGAGGATCTTCTGCAAAAGGACATAGCGGCTCTCATTGCGCATTATATGTCCCAGATATTGTAGCTTAAGTATTAACTGTATCCAGGACTTCTTTTTCCTTTCCCATCCTTCTCAGCACTTCCGTATTGGTTATTCTCTCTATCCAAGGTATTCGTTGGATTCTTCGGTACAGCCACATTTCAAATGCCTCAAGTTTTTTGGAGGAGGCCTCCGTAAGCGTCCACGATTCGACCCCATAAAAAAGGGTCGAAAACACGTAACATCGCAATAGACGAATTTTCGTTGTAAGTCGTGGCTGGTAAAGACTTTTTCATCGTTGTTCTGGCTTTTTCAATACGCGTTTTGATCTCCACAGAATGGTTCTTATTGGCTTCCGATTATAACTTAACAGGTCTGCTGTTAATTTTGCCGAAGGTTTGCTGATGAAATCTTTGGCATGTCTATGTCCCGGTAGATTAAACCACCACCTTTGGGACGCTACTTCTATCCCTTTTGAATGGATGTCTTGGCTATGGGCCTTGCGACTCCGCAAAATGGTTCTGGTCCTGTTAGTGGCGGGGACGAGCCTTCTCGGGCTAATTCGTCTGCCGTCTCGTTGCTTCCATGGCCTTCGTGTCCTGGCACCCACGCCAAGGTCACTTTTCTATTAAGCCTTCCCATTTCGTTCAACAGATTTATACAGTCCAATACTACCTTTGATGTGACCATATTGGAAGATACTGCTTTGATTGCTGCTTGGCTATCGGAGTAGTTAACGACTGTTTTGTTGCTCACCTTCCTTGCGATCATTTCCTCTATACAGATGATGATAGCTGTAATTTCCGCCTGAAATACTGTAGCGAGTGTGCCCATAGATATTGAGATGTTGGTCTCTGTTCTTGGCTCGTAGATTCCGGCTCCTATTCCTCGGTCGGTTTTCGAGCCGTCTGTATACCAGACCATGTCTGCCCTTATGAGTGGGCCTTTTATCTATAGGTCTCTTGGTGGTATTTGCGTTGAAAATGTCTTTTCAAATCTATACTGCGGAGTGGATTGGTCCGAAGGCATGCCTAGGATTTTATCCTCCTTAATATCGCAGTATAGTTTATTGTTTTCAGTGCCGTGTCCCTTTATTAGTGGTGTCTGGCCTAGTGTCAGTCTGTAACATCCGATTTGGCTTCGCCTTGTATGAGAACGTGGAGTGGGGGTAGATTTAAGAATACCTCCATCGCTGCTGTTAGCGTTGTGCTCAGGGCTCCAGTAACACAGAGAGCCCGTGAACTTTCCTCGAACTCCAATCGTCAAGTCATCTGCGTAGCCCAGGCAGGGAAAGCCTTCCGCCCAAAGTTTTTGGATTAGAACATCCACTAGAATGGCCCACAGTAGTGGGGAAAATAGTTCTCCTTGCGGACATCCTCTCTCGACTGCTGTTTTAAGTGTTGCCTCGCCATAGGTGGATACGATGGTCCTCTTTTTAAGGCTGGCCTCGATCCATTGACGGATGGTACCTGGGGCTCTTCCGATGGAATATGGTAACGCGTGGTTGAAGGAGCCTTCTATATCGAGAAAAGTGGCTAGTGCTATTTCTTTATCCTCTATGAATTTCGATAGCACCCTACTCAAATCGTCTAGGGCTAAGTCCGTAGATTTTCCTGCTTGGTATGCATATTGACAGTTGCTTAGCAGGTTGGCCTTTAGAGCACTATCTCCTACGTACCTATCGATTAACCTTTCAATGGTTTTCAGCATAAACGTCGATAGGCTGATGGGTCTGAATGACTTTGGTGTCTGGTCCGGTATCCTGCCTACCTTCGGCAGGTATATAACCTTCACCTGTTGCCATTTTGTAGGTATGAATTCCCAAGCTATACAGCCTCTGAAGATCTTACAGAGAGATGGGACCAAACTATTCTGTCCTCTCTGTAAAAGTACTGGGTATATTTCATCCAACCCCGGCGATTTGTACGGTTGAAATTGGCTTAATGCCCATCTGGCCTTAGATGGCGTTATGATATCCGCAGCTACCCTCCAATCTCGCTTCGTTGGCCTTCTTTTAGGAGGCTCTTCGAGCACTGTGACTGTGATTTCCGTCACCTGAATTGACGCTGGAAAGTGGGCTTTAATGAGACGCTTCAGACTTTCCTTGCATGTTTTTGTGTATTCGTTGTCTTCTCCTTTCAGGAGTTCGACTCGGTTTGTAGAATTTCCTTTTGCTAGCACCTTGTGTAGCTTTGCACAGGTGGGGATCTCATTCACCCTTTCGCAAAATATCCTCCATGAAACTCTTTTTGCCTTGCGGATTTCTTGTCGTATTCCGTAAGGACTACCCTATATAGGTCCCATTCATTTGTCTTCATGGCCTTTGTGAACAGCCTTCTTACGGCCTCCCGAAGCGTATTAAGCCTATCGTTCCACCAGACTGTGTTACCCACTTGTTTCCAAGTCTTTTCTGGGCAGTTTTTATGGTATGCTGTAGCAACTGCTTCCGTCACCTTTTCGACTGCCGTCTCCAAACCTCTCGTGTCTTTTGTATCTACTGTAATTCCTTGGAGACCTTCGCTCATGGATTGTAAGTATCCTTCCCAGTTTGCGTCTCTTGGAATTCTGAACAAAACATCTTTGAGCACGGGTGTCTTTATGTCAAACCTTGTGTGCCTATGATCTGAGCACGATGGTTCTTGTGACACGTGCCAGTTGACAATTTTTCACTTATCCTATTTGTACAGATGGTCACGTCCAGGACCTCTCGTCGGATTGCGGTGATGAAAGTGAGTTCAGAGCCCCTGTTAGCTATTTATAACCCTGCTGAAAAGATAAATTTGTGTAGTAACTCAGCTCTAGCGTTTGTGTCCGTGCTGCCCCATAGAAGGTGGTGTGCGTTCGCGTCGCACCCGGCTACTAGTTGTAGTTTCCTTAAGGAAACTATTTCCACACAGTAGGACACACCATCCTTTAAGACCTGCGGTGGACACGGTTTCTCCTCCCCAGAGAAGTAGGCGGAACAAACTATTCAGCTTTTGAGCTCCTCTTCCGTGGTGGTTGTTAAGATAGCTGTAACAAAATCCCAGGAGCATAGCCCCGGAATTAGTGTACAATTAACTCTATTACTGTAAATTATGCAGGACCGTGGTCTTTTAGCCGATTTTTTCCATTGATTTCAAAGAGTCGTGCGTATAAGCTTATACGAGCTAAAAACAACGTGAATTTCAAATTATGCGGAGTATTTTTAAAGAATCTTGGTTGAAAACTGAATTGACAAATCAGGCAAGTATGCTACATTTTTAAACGATAACATTTGTACTTCTACCATACCATCGACAACTGCTAGACTGTAAGGCTGTTTTCAGATATCTATATCCACATCACTAACTTCGGAATCATTTTAAGTTCTTCCAGAAGGTGTCTTATTTTACTTTTTCCCTGTCCATGAATCATTGAGCCATCGGGATAAAATAAAGACCAGGCAGTTAGTTCATATTTTCCAATAATCTCCTTTAAGTTTAAATCAGCACGACTTCTAAAGAATTAATCGTGAGAACATACTTAAATCTTGTTTAAGCTCTACTATCCCTGACATGGTTTTAATAATAATGTTTTTAGTTGTGCACTTATGCAAATTAATTTTACTTGACTTTAATGAGTGCTAAAAATGTACAGATATATTGTGAACCCTGTCGTTCTCGATTGCCACGCTCAGTTCTGATATCGCACATACGTCAGTACACACTTCATTGGAGGCAACTCTGGTTGTTACAAGGCTTATTAGATGATTGTCTGCAAAATGAAATGGGTTTGCAAATTCTTCGGCGGTTTTTTTCAGTTCTCTTGCATTCGAAATGATTCTGGATGATTTTTTTAAATTAAATAATTCATGGTGATGCTCCAAAAACTCTGTGTTGCGCATGCTTTTCAATGCTGTATCTGATATTTTATTAAGATAGGGAATATTTAAGAAACACTTGGTGCGAGTTTCTGGGTTTAAAGTTAAACCGACCAATCCCCCAGAGACTTTCATTTTTCGCTTCTCCTGCACCAATGCCTCGTCTGCACCGAAAGAGCAGAATCCTTTGCACTATTTATTGGGTGTCCATTTTCCTGAACCTAGGTAGTGTCACGTTAGGGGATCTTCATTATTTATTATGGACAATTCAGCCAAATGGTAAGATATCACAGAAGCATAAATTTTAATATTTAACGCAAAGAAATATTTCAGATAGCTTTTTACGGTCATATTTCTTACACACTCCTGCGTACTTTGCAAACAAAGGAAAGTAAAGTGGCACTCATGTTTATATGGTGACAATTTACTAAGGAAATAGGGTTGGGGGTAAGAAAATTACATTCGTATGTTTTAACAATTTATTTAAAAAATAAAGTTGAGGGGCAAGAAAACTACTACCTATGCAGTGGCGTAGCTAGACCTGAGTGGTCTCTGTCTCAAGCTATCTCAAGGGCGGATTTAATCATGAAGACAGCAGATATGCCCGCCGCAGGTGCCGCCGGCGAAGAATTTTGAGGGGGTAACACCCAACATTTCCCCAAAAGTTGTTGAAATCGTTAAAAGTCACGCGTCCCACGAGAGGACGAAGCGGATTTTACGAAGCAGTATTGAAGTTTTGCGTTATGGTTTTTTTTGTCAATTTCCATAAAAACTCCATGTTAAATTTAGCGAATGTGTTACAGAGAGTATCAGCAAACGCTTGAATAATGGTCTAATTATCATTTCTAATATTAGATGTAAGATGTAGACTACAATTGATAAATTTAATGATTTTACTAGTGGTGGGTCTCTGGGCTGATACCGCGGTAGCTACGCCCCTGTCCCTACTTTAATTATATTTATTTATTAAAACAAAAAAAGTGAACTTTTAATTTTAGGGGTGACATATAAGAGGTGAGTTTCATCGCTCTAAATTTTCATTTAGATTTGTTTAGAATTTGAAATTTGAAAAGAATATAGTTATTCGTTATAGTTAAGTTACACATGGATTAAGATTTATATCTGACGCAATGGGTAAAACTTAACCCTATATCACTTTTAAAAACATATTTTACGTTATCTTAAATAGAAAAAGTATTTTTTGAAGTGAAAACTCTTTACGCACGGTAGGGCAAGTTCGTTTCATGCGAGTTGCTATGTAACGAAAACATGCAACGCTACGTAGTCTAGTTAGTAGTGGGGATCGTTTCGGTCGCGCCGCGGATCGGCCCTGCTCGGCCCGACGGTTAGTCCGGGCTGAGCCAAACTTATGAATTTTAAAGCCGAGCCGGGCTGGGCCGGCCCAAGTCACTGAAAGGCAGAAGGCCATCTTTCAGTTCATATGACTTCAATGAATATTTTTTAACTAAAAAGATGGCCACAGCTTAACTGTATATATTTTTCGATGTAAAATACTATAATATACCCTCGTAAAAACTAATATAGGACGCAAAAATACTACACTTTTAATTTATTATCAATATCAATATATTTAATGGGCTAAAATTTTGAACGCTATCTATTCCGATCCGAAAAGAAACGATAACGATACCGCGTACAATAAAATACGATACATTTTAATGGTTGCGACAATAATTCCCTATTCGTCATCTAACAACACATAGTGTCTTTTTAGCTATATAACGGCTTAAAGGTGTTATTTATAAAATAGAATCGGATCGGGCCGGGCCTAACAATTTATAAACTCGGGCCGGGCTATAATGACTGATTCTTCTACCCGAATCGTGTCGGGCCGGACCTGAAAAATTCGACCCATGCAGGGCACTAATCCCTTGAGCCGTACGCGCGCTTCAATGCAACAGCAGGCAGAAGTTTCACTTCAGTAGCCTGTTATATGACTACACGTTAATTTAATTTAATAATGAAAAATGTATAGAACTTTGTGCTATATCTTTAGTTAACTTAAATATTGTTGCAATCTGTATTTATAAGTCGCCAACTGGTAATTTTGACACTTTCCTCACTGCATTGGAGGGGGTAATTGACCACATTGGTGTCGGCAGAAATGTTGTACTGGCAGGATACTTTAATGTGTTTTTTGGGGAAGGTGGTGCTGGATCTACTGGTCTCATTGACCTTCTTGAGACGTATGGGCTCAGACAACTTATCTCGGGGCCGACTAGGGGGTCTGCCTGCCTCGACAATATTTTTGCAAATTTTGATATGGAATCTCTCTGGGCTCGGAATGTGAAGTTCAGTATCTCAGATCACCTTGGCCAATTTATACAGTTTGAAACTGTGCCCAGAATATCCAGCACTATGGCAACTGAAACTTTTCGGCCTATAACCCAACAGGGTTTGTACCAGTTTTACGGTGCTATGGAGGAATGTTCATGGGACTTTGTGGATGGTGCAAATCTGGGGATTGAGGAGAGATTCATGGCCTTGTTGCGGGGGGCGCACTTGCGGTTATTCCCTGAAAAGACCTATTTAGTAAGGCCCAACCAGACAAACAGAGTGGGCTGGTTTGGTGAGGATTTGAAACATATGAAACATGTGAATCTTTTGAATGAAGTGTGTAAGCAATATAATAGAGTGAATGACCTGGGTGAGTATAGAAGACTGAAAGGAAGTTGCAAGAACGCAATCAAGGGGGCAAAAAGGTCGTCAAATGATCGGGCAATTAACAACTCAAACAACCCGACTAAATGCATATAGTCAATTCCAATAGAGGGAAACTTAAGAAACAAAACACCAGTCAGATTGTTCCCCAAGACTTCAATGACTATTTTGCAGGCATTGCTTCCAGTATACATAAAGAAATTCCTCAAACTGATATTGATCCAATTCACTATCTAACTAATTTGCCCTCAGTGAACAATGGTTTTAACTTCAGAGAGGTCACCTACATAGAGGTTAGAGATATTATCGATAAATTTAAAAACAAAAATAGTTTAGATATACAACTTTAATGTTAGGATATTAAAAACAATAAAAAACATAATAATCGTACCGCTTGCGACACTCATTAATCAATGCATTCGTGAGAATAATTTTCCCAGTATAAAGGGAATCCTAACGATGTGAATAACTATAGGCCAATCTCATTACTTCCTATTGTCTCTGAAGTATTTGAGAAAGCGATATCCAACCAAATGGTTTACTTCTTCGAATCAAACAATCTTTTCTCTAATTCTCAGTACGGCTTTAGACAGGGCAAGGGAACTGTGAGTGGTTTATTGGAGTTTCTTGAAAGCGTAATGGATGCATTTGAGAATCAGCAGTACCTTTCGGCTCTTTTCTGCGACCTAAGTAAGGCCTTTGACAGTGTTTCGCATGACCTTCTCCGCAAATTAAAGTACTATAAGTTTAGCGAAACAAGTATTACCTTGATGCATTCTTATTTTAAAGACCGATCTCAGATTGTTCGGCTGGGTAAGGTGTCATCATTCTTAAGTGACGTATTTTGTAAACAGTCGCACGTATTTTGTATTTTGCTCTAAGTTTTGTGTTTTTTGACGTGTAGCGGTTCATTTTCTGATTATTGTTTGGTGTCAGTCTGTTTGTTATAAGTTAATCTACCAGTATTGGTAATCTAAATTTTGATGGGATTTAGTGAAAAGCAGAAAAAGCCAAATTAATTGAGTTGGCGCTTGTGAATACCGATAATCCATTGTTTAGCCTAACAAAAGATTCAGGAATTTGGAATTTCCGGCGTCGATATCAGTGATAAAAACATTCAGAAATTACATTGTCGCATCGCACTAATATAGCGTTAACGTTGGCGTGCTGAATGAACTTTATTATTTTGAATTTTTAAATATTTAACTGATAACTAAATTTATATAAGGTTAAAATGTTAAAGTGTTTTAAATGTGATTTAGTGTGCCCTCAAAAGGTGGATAAAAATGCCCTATTTGGATTTCCATGTGATTTTTGTGAAAAGTTAGTATGTAAAACGTGTACTGGCGTTATGGCTTCTGAAATTAGAGTCATTCCATCCCCAAATCGTATCTTACTGCATGTTTGCCCTGACTGTAGAAAATTGCTAAAGAAGTTACCATCTCTAATTGATAGAATTGACAATTTGGAGTCTGAAGTAAAGTCACTAAAGGAAAATTCTACTAATCTTAAAGAGGTTAACTATAAGATCTCTGAAAATGTAGATGTAGATTTGGTTGCAGACCAAATAGAAAGGCAAGAACCAATAACCTCTAAAGTAGTTCAACTACATAGCTCTTTGCAAGCTGAGATTAAGGCTGAAATAGAAAATCAATCAAAAGTTATTTCAGAACAACTACATAATATGGCCAATGTTATCAAAGACTGAAATAAGGAACTTGTCAGATTTCTGTGTGATAAGCAACCCATCCAAAGAGAGGTTCCTAAAATCCCTGAGACAGCAGTAGCTGTAGCAGTTGATAAAGCTGCTGGCATTTTACAGAAAGGCGCTAAAAAACAAACGACTACTGAAGGAAAGGGAGGAACTTCTAATGGCATTAAAGGCACTAGCAAGAACCAAACCAGGCTAACGGCTGCCAAAAAAAAAACATGGTTCTATGTAAATAATCTAGAAGTGGATACTACGGAGGAGCAGCTTGTGGATCATCAAAAAGAACACAGCATACCGACCTTGACATGCGAGAAGCTAAAGTCCAGAGCCCAACACTGTGCTTCATTTGAGCTGTCTGTGGAGCCTACCTATTCTGAGAAAGTTTATGATTCAGCGTTATGGCTGAAGGATACAACAATAAAACCTTTTATTTTTTACGGAAATGGGGGTCTGAGAAAATCACATCCAAGGCAGAATTTTTTCAGGAAACAGCAACCTATTCTAGAAGGCAATTAAAAACTACTTGTCGTGCTACTATCATTTATGTCAGGATTTGAGCAATAATGAACTGGGTTTAGATAACTATCAGATCGTTAGGTGTGACTGTTCTATTGATACAAGTACAAAGACCAGAGGTGGTGGGGTTCTAATTGCCATAAAAAATACTTTGTCGGCAAGTCAATTGAAATCGCCTTTTAATACTGTTGAACATATTTTTGTATCTATAAATGTTCAAGGATCTAAAAATATTATAATGGGCAGTGTTTACATTCCTCCCGCTTCGCCAGTTGAGATTTACGAAGATTACTGTATGTCAGTGTCCCATGTGCTTCAGGATGATGTCGCTGATACTACTGGAATTTTCCTGTGTGGTGACTATAATCTTCCTGGTGTGATGTGGATAAATGACGAATTTGGGGCAACTCCACAGGGTATATATAATCAGCAGGTTACTTGTGTGTCTCACTGTATGGCCACAGGTTAGTACAATCAGCTAGGACACTCCGTTCGTGAGAACGGTTTGCGCTGATCCTTGCGCATGGCGCCATTACGGGGAAGATCACGGCACTAGCGTCGGTAGCGGCTATTTGTTCCTTGGATTTTGAAACAATTAAACATAGACGTAGTTAAAAGTGTTGATACCGATTTCGTGTTTTATAACTTGCGATATCATGAGTTTCCCAAAGAGGGGACACGTTTGTGCCGCTAAAGGTTGTATTAATAAAAAATATAATTGTGATAGGAGCTTCTTTCGGTTTCCTAGTGATAAAAAGAGGTAAGTATCTAATCATAACTACGATATATGTAATATTTTCACGGTTTAGCTGTGATATTTTGTTGGGTCCACATTTCAACTTGAATATTCTTATTGTACATTATGGGCATGTCTGTGCAAAGCAATTAATGTTCATGCAATCATTCTTTATGTCATCAACTTTTACTTCGTAATTATATACTGGTAATAGTTATTTGTATTTTTAGAGCGCAAAGTAACGGATTGCCGCCTGAGAAAGAGTGTTACTGTAATCTTTCGAAAACGGCAATCTTATTTTGCGCTCGAAAAACACACAGAACTTTTTCTACAGCCGCATTTTAAAACATTTTAATGCACATTTTTCTCTATACTTATTCTGAAATTTGCAAATGACTGTCAGTTTTGACATATTATAATCGGGCTTCGGGCATATTTAGAACAGGAGTGCCAGCAACAAACCATGGTATCATGGCCAGTGTTGCCATATGAAAAGTTTGATAATACCCACTCAATAGCAAAATACCCGCTTTTTCCCGCCAGTATGGGTGGTGACACTGAGTACACTAAAAGTAAATTAGCGCATTCGCCATTTTATGAGAAATACTTTTAGCATTTTATTATGAAAATATTAAACATATTTTCAGGTAAATTGTTTTTATTTTAATTGAAATTCAAATTAGACATTAAAATAGTTATATTGTTTTATTACACAAAACACAAAGGGTATTTTAGATGCTGTGCAAATCTGCAAATGGCCAACGGCTTGCTCTTCCTATACCCCAGCAGATAATTTATGAATGAACTACGCATTCTCAGCAAGTCATAATCAGCATTTAAAGATTCTTTACACAAATAGTGCACTATGTAAAAATCGACCTCTCCTATTGGCCGATCCATCTCGTATTACGATATGTCTGCGTGATGCAATCAGTTTCTATCAAGAGCTCTTGTGGTGTAGAGGTTTAGATCGTTGGGTCTCACCTGGAAAACGCGGGTTCGAACCCCGTTGCTTTTTTTTAATTTTTTTTTTTAAAGATTATGTTTCTAAACTGCTTTTTTTTCTTGATTTTGGGTATGTCTTGGGTTAGCACCTGGTTAGTTTCCTTTTCTTGCGCCCCCGTAGCGAGCGAAGCGAGTGGAGGGCCATGCGGATCGACCAATGGGAAAGGCCGATTTTTATATAGTGCACTATTTGTGTAAAGGATCTTATAATGCTCATAATCAAATGGCAAATATTTGAATTTATTCTTCTTTTTTTCTATTTTTATTTGACGACATAAACCCATGTCACGCTGATGGCTCTTCTGAGCTGAGTGTCTAAACCAGTTGTTAAGATGGAAAAGGCAACATTGCTGAGAGGCTTTTGTCGAAAAAAGGTTTGTCTATAATCGCGACTTGCAAAATAACCAATTTCATTTACTACTGGTGATCTCGATGCAGGAACGCACCGAAATACCCGATTTTACCCGCCAGCATGTTCGAAATACCCGCATTTCGGGTAAAATACCCGCAAACGGCAACATTGATCATGGCAACAAACTGTAACAAACGCACGACTGTCATTTATTTATCTTCGGTTTCCATGGCCATTCATAGCACACTTTACGGAAAAAATGAGAATTTTTACAAAATATTTGCAGTAATAGTATAGTGTGCAACAAGTGTTGAAAATAATTTTTCACACGCGTTGCATACTGTACTTTTTCTACGACTGCAAATAATTTTGATATTATATAATATTTATTATAATATAATATATCAAGCATCTTGTCTTTAAATTAAAATTTATAGTTTACAAAGACCATACAAACACTTCTACAGCAATTCGTGTAACTAGTTAATGAGTAGGTATTGAGATGCCAGGGCTGTGACAACGCCCTATCCGTCCTTTTAGGGTTTCGTCCCTCATTCTAGGGTTTCGCCCTTAATTTTTGGAGTTATTCTTTTCATATCTTTGGAAAAAGGCGCCATTCACTGGCGCGGCGGTCTCCTCTTATGGCTTTGCCTTCCCTCGGGGGACCCATTTTTTACATATTCGGAAAAGGAAGCATCCGCCCTAAATTGGGGCGCCTTGAGGCCCAAAGCCCTGAAATGGAGATTTTAAAATGGGGCCCACGGGGGGCGAAGCTTTTGAATGGGAGCCTCATATTTGACACATTTGGAAGAGCTCCCCCTGGGGCGAAGCCCTAGAATTGGGCCCCAGGGGGGAAACCCTAGAATGGGGCCTATGGTACGGGAGTGCCATTTTTTACAGATTTAGAAATGGGGCCCCCGGAGGCGAAGCCCTAAAATTGGGCACCAAGCCTTAAAAAGGAGCCCCTGATATGAGAGTCCCATTTTCTACAGTTTTGCAAAAAGAGGCTCCTGGGGGGGTAAAGCCCTAAAATTGGGCCCCCTTTTTTAAAGATCTGGGAATGGGACCTCAGAGGGCGAAGCTCTAAACCCTTTAATCTCAATACCCGAATAAGCGTGTGAAATGTATACTTTGCTTACGCCGTGTGCAAAGTATACTTTTCACACGATGTTTGAAATGTCCAGTTTTCAAGAGCAGTTGTTAGTGCGTTTTTGCCCATTTTCAGGGCAGTCGTAAAAAAATTACATTTAAGAGTTCGCATGTACTATACTCTTAAAAATATTAACTTTAATTTTAAAAATATCAATATAAATAAATTAATCATATGGAGGAATCAATAAAATTATTATAGTGTAAGTACTTTTAGTAACAAACGGTTTTGATGTCAATTCATTTTCGCTTCTCCCTCAGGTATACTATACCTATTAAGAAGAAATAAATAATAAAATTGTAAAAACATTTAAAATACCCATGTAATCATTGTCTTTTTCACTGATTCCATTCAAATGTATGTATTTTAGTATTTATTTTAATTTAATTACCTAATGTTTATTTGTGGTTTGATCATATTTTATGTTTGTTTTATTTTTCGACTTGTGAAATTACACCTTGTATAATTCTTCTTAAATAAATTGTGTCTTTGTGTTCCAATATGTGTATTAATTTATTTTTCTTTCATGAATACGATAATCGCTAATAATCAGCATAGCACCTCTAGCACCCGAGTTTAAATACGGTACTGGAATTCCAAAAATAAAATATCCTTAATACGGCGCTGGATTCTCTCCCCGGTGCGAGAGCGACAGCGCGAGTTTCGCCTATCTTGCATCTTTTTCTGTTCCGGGCCAATACTTCAAAGGTGCCGGCCGAGAGTCTTCCAGCTGGTTGTTGTACTAAGCTGTGGTATGGCTTTTTATAGTTTGAAGCAGGTCAATTCAGTTGCTAATGCCAATGGTACTTTTCTTGACTTAATTTTCAGCAACGCAAGAGTTTGTAATGTATCTGCCGCTGATTTTCCTTTACTTGGCTGTGACATGCATCATCCTGCATTAGTATTTAGTTTTAATATGAATCTTGTTACGGATAATATGCAGTATGATTAAGTTTATTACAATTATAAATTGGCTGATTATGTCGGAATTAATTCGTTTTTATCATATGAAGACTGGAATGCAATATTCCTAAATAATGAGATTAATGCTTGCGTGGATAGCTTTTATTTAATAGTTTATAGCGCGATTGAGTTATTTGTGCCAAAGAGAAGAGCAATAAATTTGAAATTTCCTACTTGGTTCTCAAATGAATTAAAGTCTAACATTTTTTTAAAGAAAAATTCCTCATAAAGATTATCAAGGGTCTCTTTCAGCGAATGACTATTCGAAATTTGCTCAACTTCGAGCAAAATGTAGGCTGAAGGCTCAAGATTGTCACTCGCAATATATATCGAATCTGGAAAACAATGTCCAATCAAAGAAAGAGTTTTGGAATTACATTAACTCTAAGAGAGGCAATTATGAGCTACCAAAATGCATGTCTTATAGAGAACAGAAAAGTGACTCTCCACAGGTTATTGTGAATCTTTTTGCTCAGCACTTCTCAGAGGCATATGTTCAGCATGATCCTAGTGTTGTGACTTTCACCTATGCAAAAACTGCGTACATACCTAGTTGTCAGTTTGATATAATTGAGGTATTTAACTGTATGGGGGAACTAAATGAGAATTTGCCATGTGGCCCTGATGAGGTACCAACTTCTTTTATAAAAAATACTAAATGTACCCTAGTTAATCCATTATGTATGTTATTCAATTAATCAATGTCCAATTCTATTTTCCCAGATATGTGGAAAGTAAGCTTTATTAGGCCAATATTTAAAACTGGGGATAGGACCAATATTGCAAATTATAGGGCAATATGTAAGGTATCTGTTATACCTAAAATGTTGGATTCACTAGTAATATCAAAAATATCTCCCTTGCTTTCGAGTCTACTCTCACCAACCCAACACGGCTTTGTAAAGGGAAAGTCTACCATCAGTAACTTGTTAGTATACCAACACCAAATCATAAAAGCAGTCGAGGCCAGTATCAAATAGATACTATATATACTAATTTTAGCAAAGCCTTCGATAGAGTGGATGTAAATATATTATTAAAAAAATTAGATGCCTTAGGTGTCAGTAGTAGCCTATTGGCTTGGTTGAGAAGTTTCTTAGAGGGGAGAGGGCAGATTGTTAAAGTAAAAAATTTTGTTTCTGACCCCATAATAGTTCACTCAGGCTTACCTCAAGGAGGACACTTCTCTCCAGTTTTATTTAACTCTTTTATTAATGATGCAGATGATTGTATATGTTTTAGTGATAAATTGAAATATGCTGATGACTTGAAAATATTTAAGGTTGTAAGGTCAATGAGTGACTGTATTGATTTGCAAAGTATGTAAATAGTTTTATAGTTTGGTGTCAAGTGAATCATTTAAATTTGAACATGGATAAATGTAGGGTTATCAGTTTTTCGAAGAAACTATAGTCTTTCAGTTTAAAATTAGAGAAGAGCTGTTGCAACGTGTCAATAAAATTAAAGACCTAGGTGTAACGTTTAATTACTACTTAGGTTTCTCAATGCACAAAATATGTGCAATAAAGCAATGAAACTGTTGGGTTTTGTTTTTAGAACTTTGAGGGACTTTAAGAATATTTATGCTCTGAAGAGTGTCTATTATGCTATAGTTAGATCTATTCTGGAGTACGCCAGTTGTATATGGTCACCAAACTATAAATGTTTTATTGATCTAATTGACAGGGTACAGAGGCGGTTCCTGAGGCATATAGCATATAAGATGGGTATTCCAGTTGAGCATATTGATTATGGTGATCTGTGCACATTATTGGGTCTAGAAAGTTTGGAGCAGCGCAGGATATAGGCTCTATAGGCTGTTTGATGGCCTCATAGATTGCTCATCATTGTTGGATTGCATGTGCCAGTGAGATATACCAGGCAGTCTGCGTTGTTCCATGTATATCATATCATGGAACCAATTATAGATTCTTATGTCCACTTTCACGAATGTGCAGAGAGGCTAACGGTTTAAGTCAATAGATATATTTAACACCTCAATATCTCAGTTTAAGAGGAAATTAAGAGCTTTGGGACCTACTAGGGTCAGTTGTTGAAATACGACTTTTAAATTGTATTTTTATGTTCACACCTCGTACATGTGTTCTTTGTTATTTTAACATATTTCTATTATTTTTTCTTGTCATTTGTAAAATGGCTTGTCCGTAAATAAATATTTAATTTATTTTATTTATTTATCAGCTTGAATACTGGTGTCCCGCAAGGATCTATAGTAGGCCCAGTACTATTTTTAATCTTTATTAATGACTTGCCACTGAGTCAATCACTGGCAAAATCAGTGCTATTTGCTGATGACACTACACTTTACATTACAGGGGACTCGTAGCAAATAGCGGAGAGGAGGCTGTGGGAGACACAGTCTGAAGAGGAACAATGGTTTTGGTCCAATAGACTCCTATTAAACCAAGATAAAACATGTAATGTCATGTTTACATTAAGACAAACTAACAGTACCAACAACACTGGAAATAATGCTAAATTCCTGGGAGGATTTATTTGGATTCAACACTGAAATGGGATGTGCATGTGGAGAGTGTGTGCGGAAAGCTTGGAAGCAGCGTATTCGTTCTGCGTAACTTGTATGGATGTGTATCGAATAAGACCATCAGGACAGCGTATCATGCACTGATCCATAGTGTGATGTCCTATGGCATAATTGCTTGGGGAAACTCGGCCCACTCTTGCAGGGTTTTCAGACTGCAGCGTATAGGAGTAAGGATTTTGGCTGATCTTGGGTACAGGGATGACTGTAGGGGTGCTTTCCCGAGTCTGGGTATATTGGCTTTCCGTTCTGCTTACATTCTGGAGAACCTAATTTTAATTAAACAACGGGGTAAACTGCTAACCCATGGACACCTCCATAATTACAATACCAGGCAAGGGCTTGATCTGGTTCCAGCATATTGCAGGCTGGGAAAGTACCAAAATAGGCCTGAATATATGGCTGTGAAGCTCTTTAACAAGCTGCCACGACCTATGCAAAACTTGCCTCATAAGAACTTTAAAAAAGAAATAAAAACTTTTTTAATTAGAAATGCATTTTATAGCGTAGAGGAATTTTTCAACTTTAAATTTTAATAGTTATTCTGATGTATATATTTGTGTTTTAACTTTCACATTTTATTGGAATTTTAATGCGTTTGTATTCGTTATCCATTTAATAACGTATTGATGGTCAATGTTTTGCTGACATGTTGAGTGAATGTTAATGTGTAATTCTTTATTAATTCAAATTTTAATGTGCTTTTTGTGACCTTTGTAATCTGATTTTGACGACTGTAAGCACTTTGTGCATTTAGCATAATAAATTAATTTGAATTTGAACTTGAATTTTTTGAAGTGAAACTCCTTTACTGAGGGGGAATAGGCACATGCACACGCTTGGGGAGACGGCTGGCAGTAGGGTAAATGAATGCATAGTGTTGCATTATAGTATCTACGCATGTATTAGTGAGAACGACCGGAAGGGGAGACGGCATACTAATAATTCTAGTAATTTAGCTATAAGTATGTATATCTATAGTTGCTTAGGAAGAAGTTTCACTTCTATCGCGAGTGGACTTCAACAAACTAACTCAAACTTTTTTTTAAATTATGAAACTTAATTTTATTTTAATTCAATGCTGTTCCTTTAGGGATGTTAAAGGGGTGAATTATACCCCTCTGCGATATTTCGTAGAGAGGGCTCATTAATATGCATGTTCTACATACGGTTTTCTGACAATGTTGTATCACAAGTTTGCCCACGAGATCCCATATTTGACAAATTGAAACCGGACTACGAGCTACGGGGGAAAAACCTATACGATTTAATACGATGCTTAATGCTAGGCGCAGGCGAGTTACCGTATTCCTCACACTATTTTCCGCGCGCATAATCATGTTTTGCTACATCGATTAAATTTAATATCGATTATTGATGTTTCGTAAATCACATGAAGTTTAGCTTACGGACTAGGCCTCTGGGCTCTGTAGCTCGATTTTATACTAAGTCAGGTAAAAAACTGGGTTTGCAGCATTTCTACATGATACAATCATACATAAATAATATGGAACGGTTTTGTCATTTTGTATATTCGGAATCAGTAATGAACGGACTATCCGATAAATGATAATTTCAAAATCCCTATTAAAATAATTGTTATGTAGATGAAAAAATATACGAGAAAACTGTACCCACCCACATAACATTAAAAGCACATTCATATTCTTCTAGATGATTAGGTCTCAATTCAAACCCCGTTGCTTTTTTTATGTTTATGAAAAATATACCTTTTGAGGGCATGACAGGTATTTTTGCAATAATGTAATGCGCACATTCTTAGTAAGTTGTACATCACATGCATAGCACATATATGGGCACCTGATACTGGTGTCCTGTAATATATTCTTAGCATATACTATGCTGATCCTGAATGTTTTTAGAGAGATTCTTAGCATATATTCATGCCGCAAGAGAATATTATTATCAGATGCTAAGCATGCAAAAATGTTATGTGGGCAGTGTATATGTCGTAATATGTATTCATTTAAAATCATATTTTTGGTTGAAAATATATCTGCATAAGCAGATTCTGAGATGTAAGTGTGACTCCATGAAATCTCGGACATACTGCGGAGCCCTATTCTAATTTGTTGTCCCTAGGCGCCGCGCGCCGCGCCGAATGGATTAGAAAAGAACCAGCTCAGATCAATCACATTCAAGTAAACTTAAAGCAGGACCGCGGCCGCCCGTAAATACCTACGACATAGTAGGTCTAATCTCAATCACCTGGATGAGCCCTAAAAAACAAGGTGCCCGTTACGATATTATCGCCTTTATTCGCACCGCACCGGCTGAAACAGCTGACTCTCGCAAAGCCGGTCCCTGGACAATGCACGTGACGCCTCAAAAGAAACCGTCATCGCTTTTCTGTGTCTCAAACAGAGAGGGAAAAACAACGAACGCAAGTCCCCAATATTTGGCGGGCTTTGCCTAGAAAAGGAGAGCCACAACCTCGAAGAGCGACAGGAATAAAGAGGGGCGACATAAGCTGTCGGCCTACTTAAGCTGATGGGGGTTTTGCGCATGCCGTAGGGTAAGTATCGATCCTATTTGAGTAGGGTGGTTGAGCACCCCTTAGTTTAGCATGTAACGCGGGCAGAATCGACTTCACAAACTTTGTATCGAGTGGTATTTGGCGCCGGTGAATATTTCGCAACTCGCATAGGTGGGCTATTTCTTTAAGATTTGTGATATTTTGTTAATCGACTCAGTAAGGTGACTTAAGTCAGGTAAGTGTTAATTAGTGTATTTTCTAATCAAATAATTTTCTTTTTCATTTAATCCCTTTTTAAGTGTTTAATTTAATTAGCTTACTAGTGTTGCCAAAAAGTGGGTACAGCGTAGATATAGGCAGTGTTTGCATTGCTTAATTTTAAGTAACTTGGATATTGTTTGTCACGATCATGATAAACAAAAAAAAAACAAATATTAACGCTTAGGTTTATTTTTGTATGCATATATTGCACCTACATTTCCTAATATTTTAATAATATTTCTAAGCAAACAATGTGAATTCGTCCTCATCAGCGCGCAATGTATTGAACAAACCATGCGTCATAAGAATAGGCGATCGATAGACTAGATACGATGGAATGGGGTTATAGAAATTATATCTTTGATTTTTTTTTTTGTAATTTGACTTATCCTGTAGGCACAAAATGGTCGTTTTTCTCTTTACAAGACCTAAGGAAGATAGGGCCTATTATTTCATGGGAATAAAAATTTGGGTTTTGCAGAGTAAACACTTACAAATTAAAATATTTAATTTTAGTCTAAAATACGAGCATAGCAGTGTTGATATAGCAAATTCAGTTTTTAATTTATGCCGGATATAGGTATTAACAAATGGGGCTTTGCTTAAAATATTTTAAACGCTATAGAACGAATGCAACATAGAGAACTTTTGAAAGCCTGTGTATTTTATTTTTCCAAAAAAATTTTCCTTCATACAAACTTGTGCTTGTGCTGAAAATGAAACCTTGTTAGGTTAGCAGTTAATAGTTTTTCATTTAGTTATCCAAAGTGATCAAAAAATTATAAACCTACCTACATTGAATTTTTTCAGCAAAAATTACATTTTAATCGTTTATTGTTTGCCTTGGAAATCATTGGCAGCTATTAGTACCGGGCCCCTTCTACTTATCAAAGGGTGCTTGCAAATTGGAAAAACATTATATAAATAGGTCCCTTTTTTATTTTATAATAACCTGTTCGTGCTCTATATAGGAACAAACAGAATTTTGTTTAGTAACACAGGTCATTAAAAAATGTATAAACCTATCTTGTCAAGTCCTATTTTTTTAGCTAGCCTACTGGTATGATTTTTTAACGCCCTGCAGAATTACCTACAAGTCCTACTTCCAGTGCTAGCAAAAATTAAAAATAAAACAGTGCCATGTAGGTTTACTTGCCCTGTGTTCCTCGCAGAGCGTATTGTACGTGAGCATTAATAAATTTAAAAAAATGAAAATTAAATCAATAAGTAAATAAATAAACAGCACTAAACTACTTATAACCTGCAGTCATTAAGAAACAGTTTTTAAGTGTTAACACATAATGAGTTTCTTGTATATTATTTAAAGTTCCCATATTATAATACTCGTTATAATGGCATCTAGTCTACAGGGTCCCTAAAATAATATAACAAGATCAGGTAGCCGAGTTTTCTGATATTTATCCGAAATCTGAGGCATAAAGGACGTCAAGAACAATTAGGTACAGG